>UYYA01004839.1:0-59694 GCA_900624975.1 Angiostrongylus costaricensis | reverse complement strand
TTCCGAGATCAGAGGAATAAGGCTCGATTTTTTTTTACTGCGTTGAGCATTTTGATACCTACGTATAGCTTGCAGGGCTCTGAGCGTGGGGACTGGCTATACTTGCGGGTAGCTTGTCAGGCTCGCCATAGTGGACATTGAGCTCATTTGTTGGAGGCGACTCCTTGCCGCTTCCCATATACTTCTCTGTCACTTGATTTCAGGCTTTTGGCCGAATTGACTTTGTAGAATAGAATCCGCACAAGCGAGAACGCACCCACACACACACACACATGTATGAACACGTCTAGCACATACAGAAAGTATGTGCCAAATTGGCGCAGCAGAAACGGGAGTCCATCTCCTGGATCGCAGCAAGGTTTGCTTTTGGTCCGCGATTAACCCCCCAACCGCCACATGGGGACGCGCCTCGTAGCCTCGCGACCAACCGGCTCGAGATCCCTTATATGACGGAGGTCCGTGGTAGTGTATTTCTATGAATGAACAATGAGACAATGAATAGAAGTAAATACAGCGGTCAAAGGCAGAACCTGGTGTGTAATTGTGTCCGACATTTTTCTCAAAATAGTGACTTCTTGCGAAAACTGTGATTCTCCCTCTTCGAATCAGCAGAACATTCAGAACTACCATTCACAAGAGCTAAAGTGCCGCTTTGGAAAAAGACAACAGAGGCTTGATGAAGTTTGTGGTATTTATTCCTGATATTCGATGCTTAACTAACAGGATTAAAGATGATACTTATGATTCTTTCATTATTGGAATTATGTACATCACATCATTGGATTTTTCTATTTAACACTATTTCGTGAAAAAACCGAGCGTGAACTACGGTGTACTATTGACTCGGATCATCGGCTCTGTTAAAGACTAAGACGTCGTGGCGTTAGCGGAATAAAACTACTTCATCAACCTCGTGTAGGCTCAATAGTTTAAACAAACGCTGATTATTCTAGGTTAAATGATGGTCAGTTTCGAAGTTACTGAACTTGAAGAGACTGGAATTTTCGAAAAATTCGTGATGGTATATTTTAGTGTTTTAAACACTTTGAATCACGTCTACCTTCTCCTTCTACTTTTTTCTCATAGTATTCTTTTTATCCATTCTCGTTTTCACTCTAGCCTGCCCCCTCTAAATTTATCGAGGAATGATCCAATATCTATTGACAAAAACAATTTATAATTAAGTCACCAATTTGTCATACCACCACTTTCTTCTAGGAAAAAAAATGGGAAATTCTAAATCTTACCTGGTACTATTAACATAGCACTGAGAACAATACTCGATGGTAGAAGTATGTCGCCTCGAAATCCTAGTATCAAAAGAACTAAAACCAAAAAATTAAAAGAAGAAAGCAAGTTTTTATTACATTTACTAAAGGTGAGATGAAGCACATAACGCGATTTTATCGCCAAGAAACTTGGTTTTCGTGAAGTTCTTTGTTACTTTTCCTTAATTGCTGTAATAATAGAAACACTAATCTAATGAAAAACGTATGCATGATGACGTAGTTGGTTAAATTTAAGTAATTTGATACACTGGCCTTGGATTTCGCACATTTTCAGGCTACGTAACATGCATTTAACTCAATACGTTTGGCGCAAATTGGGTCCCGTCAATGCTTTTCTCAGAGCGAAGGCGTTTTAGTAGCCTCTTCATTAACAAGAGTCTCCCTGTTGATTTTCCCACATAGTGCAAAATCCAACATTTCGGTGCAAGAGATGGTGGGAAGAATTTTAGCGCGAAAAGAAGAAACGTCGCTCACCTTTAACTTTAACAAGAACGAAATGTACAACTCAATATATTCACTTACCAGTTGATATGATCAATGACATGGCGATAAATGTACACTGCCAAATAAAATGTGGCAATAATAATAATGGAGATGACGTTCTTGTACCCAAATAGAGCAGAAGTGCCGTCAGTGTACATGAGACACACACTGAAACTCAATCTCAGTCAAAAACTCATCGCCAACTAGGAAAAACTGTTTAGGCTACAAATGCATTCGACAGGTTAGCGATTGTAGTTCATCACTTGATAAAAAGTATCTAGAAGAAACTCTTTGCTCAGTTTAACGTTGTTCTATTGTCGATGTTTTTATTTCATCGTCAAACTTATTCATTATTATTTACCTTATTATATGACCGGATGTAATATGTATCATATTGCGCGGATCTCTGCAGTTCCTCTATTCGGCTCGCTTCCTCCTATCCACCAACCTTGAAGATTTTACAACCTTTTTCATGTGGCTTCAGATGCTTTTTGAGGACTTCTTTGCCTTCATCATGCCGTTGAATGCTGTTTGAGTCGACTCTCCCTACAGTTCTGAGGTAGCTGTGCTGGGAATTATCACGTGGGTTAGAGGGAGCTAACTGGTCTTAGGCCAGTTTGCTCCAAATTTTCCGAGCTCAGGGAATAAAAGGCTTGATGCGCCCTTGAGAGATCGAATTAGCACTTAAGAAGGGTGAAATTTTTTTCTTAAATGGAACCCTTTATTGGTTGACAACATCCCAAATCTATGGAGAATCTAGTAGAATCGAGAGAAGCCGATCAATAAGGTGATAATTTCATCACCGGATGAAGAGTATAACGTCCACAAAATTTTTTTCGATTTCATTTTATTTGATCCGTCTTCACGTCTACTGTGCGGTTCTCAGCGCTCATCACAATCGATTCGTTTCCCGCATGCATTGTCAACGAAGATCTTCCGACTTTTACGTGTGGTTTTGGTTGCTGCTTGACGATTTCCATTTCATCTTAAATGTTGCAGAATGCTGGTTGAGCAATTCTCCGTGGAGTCCTAAGATATCTGGGCTGGTGTACTCTCATTTGGATTATAGAGAGTGCCTTTTCCCAAATAAGACCACTGCCAATTTTCCGACCCCGGAGGTATGAGAGGCTTCGTTGAGCCGGGGAGGAATCGAAGTAGCACCATGCTCGTGATAACGGACATCACTGGGCTATCCGTCTCTTCGTTCTCAGAATTTGTGCAAGTAAAATAAAACATTATAATTAAAAAGTAGACCTACCATATTCGTTTGCCGAGAACGTTATATCAATAACCATTTTTTTTATTTTTTAATCACTGCCGACTTTCTTAGTGTTGAAAGCCACAATTTTTACATACTTATACCGACCCTAATGGCATTCCTCTTTCAAAGGGAAAAAATCGCAGACTAGTGGAGGACTCGTATACGGCCATTGTGCTCAAACAAGGTCACCGAAGGGATCTTTGTAACCATCGCCCGATATGCTTGTTGAGTATACTCTACACGTTCTTAACGAAAGTTATCCTAATACGCACACTGAAGACCGGATGAGGCGCAACCAGTCCAGCCAGCAGGATTTTGACAGATTTTCCTTCATGGACTACACCAAAAGTGTGACATCGGTCATAGGATTTTGTCGCAAACACCACCTGCCACTAGTCCTGGCACTTGTTAACTATGTGGACTTTGCATTTGGTAGTGTCGAAACGAATGCAATCGTATCAGCTCTCGTCGAAAAACGCATGGACCCGTCCCACATACAAACTCGTGGAGCAAGGAAACGAATGAAAAATGGGCTTGGATTCGCACAAGTCGTGAAGACGAGCCATCCGAGTAGTCACATAGGTAAATAATCAGTTCTCTTACTGTGTAAGTAGTCAATATGTTTCCCATTTGTTATTTTGATTTCATGGTGATTTTCTAAAGAAAGCATACAATTTCACCATTTCACCTATTCATATTCCGTTATTAGCATTTTTTAAAAGTTAATCTGAAAGTTTTCAAAAAAAACTTTAAACGCTGTTGCTTTGCGTTTTCCCTTCAAGATAAGGAACGTTTTAGGAATTCTGATTGAAAACCACTTCAAGAAGAAAAAAAAGAACACGGCTAGAGAATTACGTAAAGTGAAAAATATAGTGCAACTCTTAAGCAATAGAAACACTACTTATGAACACAAACAAAGACATTAAAACGATCAGCATTGATCAATCCCTTAGTGGTGCTACATCACATCTGTTCTACATGATTAGCTCAATATGCGCTCCAACCTAAAACGCGCTGTGTATGGCAGTGCTGTTCTAATCACAACGCTACGCACGCCTCCTCACATTCTTTTTTGCACGAATCGACATCAAAATTTTCGGAGTCCACATTTCTTGCATATTTCATTCGTCTGCTTGCACCCACCATTTGCGAAGGTTTTCGGATTTGCATGTGGCTTCGACTGCTTGATGATATTGGCCTTCTTAATGGAAGATGAATCTGCTGGTAGAATTGAATTTTCGTGTTCTCGGTTTTTCATCACGCTTAGTTGTAAGCTTTTGTGGATTGCAAAGGGCTATGCAATCCAACACAAGTTTCATACAAATTTCCCGACCTCCAGATGAATTCACCCATTGGTTCTCTTGGCGCAGTGTCGAACAGTGGCTTCCCGTGTACTGAACTGAATCACTACCCACTATCTGCTCCTCATCTATTTGTATAACAAATAAAAGTAGAAAAGTGACTTACTTATAACATGAATAGCGAAAAGCGTTTCACCACCACCCTTAAATAGACCTAAGAAATAGAAATATCTGCCGTTCATGGCGAGTAGATCAGGTGCCTGCACAAGAAGTACCATCGAGAAAAAGGCCTAAAATGTTACAAATATAAGCACAAAACGACTGAACACAAATATTCGAACATTGAGTTTTTCTCTGACGATTACATCAAGGTATAATATTCTATGCAGTAGAAAAGTTCTGCTCAATTATCTCATTTATTCATTATTCACTTGTTTCTTGTTTATTTTTTCTACTTACTTTAGTTGGTTACTTGGATACATGGATGGCCCGTCTTTATTGGTTGCACGAGACCCACCGTAATTTCTAATTCTCCGGAGTCTTGCTGGTTTAGCCATTCTGGTTCCCTGAAGTCTCGAGGTCAGCCTAGCCAAAGTCTGCCCCAGGTCGTCACCACGTCAACCAGCCGCCGCCCTTTTGGATCAGAGAGAGATTTGCCACCGTGCGATTAGTTTGATACCAGGACGGTGGTGGATCCTAGCTCAGCTTGGGAATCCTTGCCAGGGGGAAGAATCCTCACCACACTCCTCTCCATTTTGTACATGGTAGCCCGACACCCAGGAACACCTTCCAGCCACTATGAGACAGTTAAACTTTTAGGAAATTTTACTTACCTATAATTCCTCATTCATTAATCAATTATTTATTTACAATTTCATTTCTTTTGTTTATTTACTTTAAAACGGTTATACGAAATAAACAATCTTTAACATTCAACGACAGAGAAAAGAAAAAAAGAGACCTCAATGCAGCAGATCAAATGCACTGACAACGACAACGACAACAACCCACACAGGCACATTTCCTGAAACTAACGATTGGCTTAGTTCTTTTATCTGGACAATGATGTCGGCAGGATTCATAGGATTTTTCTCAGCCCGAATCAAAATTTATTGCTAAAATTAGATGTGATTAGACTTCCAAATAATTTTCACAGTAATGTAAGTTTCATTGACCCATCCCGAGTAATATCCTGAAACACTAGCACCCAAGAGACTTTTTCTGTGTTTTTTTAAAAACTCATCGTTGTAAAAATATGTTGCAAATATAAATGGAGTGTATACATCAGTCATCTCATGAGTGATCGAAGTTGAAATCCAGATTTCAATATTTCTATCCCGAAGTCCTCGGTTATGAGAAAACCTGTGTTTTGGCAGAGCCCGAAGAGCTATCCTTCACTTCTTCCTCACCAAAAAAGGAAACAAAAGGTGTCAAATCAAAAGTATGTTTTCATCTGAATTCCTCGAGTTCGTAGTGGCCAATGGAGAGCTCTGGCTTGAAATAGTGACCAAATTTGTTGAAGAATACCGATGCAAACCAAAAATCTTTTATATTATCAACTTCCATTTTCTAACGTTAAGCTGGATATTTCGAGCATCTGTAAATTGAATTGTCGCCGAAAAAAAAGGTAAGCAATTATATAGTTGATGTCTCCCTTATTCATGAATGCTGGCCAATCTATTTATTGCTTTGTAGTTGAAATAAAACTTCTATCTTCAATTGAATCGCGCGATTTAAGTGAAGAAGAAATTCCAGCGATAACCGAGGATAAAGTTAAAGAAAATATTTTTTTTCTTAGTTAAAACAACAATAATAAAAATGGAAAGTAAAATTTTTTAATTCGATTTGACCGATGTTATTTCAGCGGGATAAAAGCGAAAAAACAACTAGGGCTGTGAAGTGTAAGAACAGAAGAAAAGAAAAAGGATATAAAGAAGGTATAAACTTGTTTCAATTCTTTTTTTAACACACTTCTAAAATAGGGAAAAAGCCAAAGACCCTTCAGTAACGGTAACTTGTACGCAACTGACATATCGTGACATACAACTGACACACTGACACATATATACCACAACTCCAGGATCTCTGCAAAACCATACCAACCAGCTGTCGAGAAAATGGTTATCCGTGAATGAAAGCTGGAGATACTGATGCAGAAAAAAGTCTAGTGGAAAAGCTTCTGAATTGTTCATTAAAAAACGCCCATTTAAGTCAATTAACGTGAAAACGTGGAAAATGTGGAGGGAGCTGATGAAGTTCCGGAGCGTTGACCAATCAATGCGAATCCAATGCACATGCAGGTGAACTGCTACAGGTTTAAATACGAGTTAGAAGTGATGAAAAATATCTTTAGTGCAGAATATTGGAGTGGGTAGCAAGTCTTTGATAAAGTGGCACGAGATTGTTCATATGGCACATAACGTTTCAGCGGAGTTCGCCTTTTACGGAGTCTCGAAAGGGTTACACTCAACTGGCTACTACAATTTCACAGTCGGAACCGCACACTTAACAGCTTATATAGAAGACGTATCACTTTTTTTGTATGCCGTTTAGTTACTAAGAAAACTTGAAAAGGTAAAGAAGAACGCGTTCGGTGATGACCAATCTACTAGTAATGCGCCATGCATTCGAGACTAATCGTAGCATCTTAGAGGGGGATGAATGCATATTTGAACTATACGATGACCTGTAGAAACCAATCGATCTATAAACTCAGGAAATTACTGTTTTCTTTGATGAGCTTGAATAGTAGATTGAATAGTAGGTTGCTACTATGGTATTTGTAAACACATAGCAGCTGACCTAATATTATAAACAACCTCATATTTGCAAGACTCTGGACCGCAGGTGTCTATGGTGGGGAACGAACACGCTATTGTCCTTTCCGGGGAGTAACGTGTTCACCACCACACCATGCGGGTTCTTTGTTTCGGTTGTCTCTCAGCTATGACCCGCATGGTGTGGTGGTGAACACGTTACTCCCCGGAAAGGACAATAGCGCGTTCTTCATCAACAAAGACACCTGCGGTCCAGAGTTTTGCAAACATCTCAGCAACGTTGTGGTTGCATTTCTCTTAGTACCCTACCGTGAAAATTGTAGTGGGAAGAAAATGAAAGGTAAACCATTGTGATTGCAACTACAGCCTCAGCTTAACTGGGTTCATTGCCGATATGGGCTTCCCAGATCAATCCCGTTGACGGGTGATTGCTGATGGGGCTGATCGATTGAACTAGATGACAGATAGGCGAAACGAAGGACCCGTATGGTGTGGTGGTGAATGCGTTATTCCCCGGAAAGGACAATAGCGCGTTCGTTCTCCACCAAAGACACCTGCGGTCCGAAGTTTTGCAAACATCTCAGCAACGTTGTGGTCGTATTTCGCTTTGTACCCTTCCGTGAAAATTGTAGTGAGCAGAAAATAAGTGGTAAAACCTCATATTTGTCCATCAAAGAAAACGGCGAATTATTGATCAATGCCGAAGTTAAGAGTGAGTTGGTCATAGGATTTGCTATAACCTCAACGTTTTTATCCTTCCAGACAAGTCTAACGCCAATTTGTTGACTCCGGAGGAATGGAGCTTAGTCAACCTGGGACGTCGGATCGAACCAACAACCGTATGTATATTTCAGGGCACCTCTGCTCACTCGGATAGGCACGCTCTTGGATACTGTAAAATATTTTGGAGCTGGGAATAAAGGTAGAAGGTCATTGATACAAATGCTCTATAAATGGCTAGCAGGTGCTGTGAAAAAAGGGTAAAAGAATAGAAGAAAATGAAGTGAACTCAATATTTCGAATGAATAAACTCAAAGCGCATCAGTAAAAGCGCAAACGTCAGTTTGTGAAGAACGTTTTGTAGGGCAGTGAACTAAACGTGCAGCGGATTGCACTTTGCACTTGCCGCATGGTTTTAACACCAACATCATCGGTGTCGAAATTGAAAATCCTATTTTGGTGATTGTCATTTGAGCTGATTTCAAACCACAAACTACCCATTGATGTGTTGGCAAAAAGATCTTTATATTACCGAGCCAGTAACTAAATAAGATAAAAGCGTTTATTTACAATGAGATAGCCCATGTGTGAAAGGACTACCGCCAGAATTTTATTGCATCGTTATGATTTATGCGTGTTCCTGGGTAGTAAATGTGATTCACAGCCATCCAGGATTCATACTCTTCTTTTTAGAAGAGTCATGCAAGCTAAAGAGGAGGTCGACATTCACGTTAAGGTCTAAATGTGAATAAAAAACACAAAGAACAATCGCTGTTGTCGGATATCGTAAGGTCGTAAAACTTTTTTGTTTTAGCTAATGATCGCTTCTGATAGCCATCTGGAACGCCCTGGTGTGGCTGTGTCGGAGGCCAAGGAAGAATGTGTTTCCAATCTAGTAAAATATTGTTGGCTATATCAAGACTTGGAAACGAATCATTTAAATGCCAGCAAAGTACTATGCACACATCAGAAACACCCGATTGTAAACCATTGCGACTATTTCATCTGTGAAAAGCAAAGTGGTTAGAGAGACTGCGTTACACAGATAAAATGGCTGGTTCAACACAAAATGAGTCAACCAAGTTGCACATACGACCGAAGTCGGCGAATTGGTGAGGAAATTTTCCCAGAAAATCTCATTAGAAAGGACCTCCTGTAGTGTAGGCCTGAGAACGTTCTAGAACCGCTTTCCCAGAATTCTGGAAAGAATTGACTTAGCAAGCATTCAGTGGCATTCGTGAAGAAGAGAAAGTCCTTGAGCAGTCGACGAAGGAAAATGAAAATTCGGACACATCTGTGAATGAGACGATGAACAGAATCAAAAAGTGGTGAGCTTAGGCCAATATCATACAGATGGTGTCTTATAGATTAACAAGACTGGTCGTGTGAACGAGGAAGTGAAAACTCTGACTTCATAATTCACCTTCGAAAAACGAAATTCCTTTATACTCGAAATAAAATTAATCAATCCTAAACAAGTTCCTGAATTTTATATTGGCATGATCATTGGTTTTGATCTTAAGAAAAAAGATTTCTTATACCAAATCAGATTAATAAAACGAGGCTTACCCTATTCATGTAACACGTCGGACTTTAATCGATGCGGGATGGGTAAGATGAAAAAACTACAGAAAACAAAAATAGTTCCTTTAAAGTTCTAGCGGATACTAAAATGAAAAGCGAAGATTTTTTTAAGAAAAAATAAGAGAGAAAAACAAAAGAGTCAAAGGATAACAAAACCAACTCTCACTAGCATTATAAATCTTTCTCTCCTGTTTTGATCTATCGCGTCACTGGTAAATAGTACAAGAATGTAAAAAAAGCCAGTCTTTGAAAAAAAGAAAGATAAGAAAGGATAAAGCTCTCGGCGTTCATCAATCCCTAAGGGATGCACCACACATTCGACTTCATTAAGTATCGCTGGAGGTGATTGAATGCATATTTGGCCTTTACAATGACTCGCAGTGGCCTACTGATGTATCGACCCAATACTCCTATCCTCCCAGACAAGTCTGGTATCAATTTGCCGACCACGGAGGAATGGAAGGCTTTGTGGAGCGGGCCATTGGCGCGGGGATCGACTCCACGTGTGTGTCGCAGTGGCGCCTCCAACCACTGCGCCTCACACACCCAATGAAAAAAAAAGAAAAAGAAAGAAAAGAAGAAAGATAGCTCATTAAAATTAGTTGATGATTGAAGTGCTCTTCAGCTGGAAAATAAATTCACAGAATTATACGGCGACATAAGAAAATCCTTCAGAAACTGCTGATCTTTTTTTTCAAAGATGCTTGGAGAAGGTGTTCCTCTCAACGGGCGAGTCACCGAGTTGATGCATTGTTGTGCTTTCAGCTTAAGAAGGCAATGTTATTTTGTTTTGAGCGAAAAGAAACGTTTGTAATAAAATTCTGTTGGTGATAACGATTCCGAAAAAAAGTAGGGCTCACACTAATGCGCAAAAGCGCAAAGTGTTCGGCATTTATTCATTCCACAAGAAAGCGCTATGATTTTCACTCAATTCACACTACCATAAAGATTTTGGGAACACCTTCCTTTAAGCTTTTGAATTTGTCAGTAATTCACTGTTTTCTCTACTAGCATTTTTTTTAGATTTGAGAAGAAATTTTTTGCCCTTCTTAGTCCGGCGCATTCCTCACCCATTTAAGACTCTCCGCGGTTGATTTCCAACAATAACTGGAAGACTTACAAAGAACAAAATGGTCAGTGTTAAGAAGAAGGTGTTTACTATGCGAATAAAAAATTATGTATTAAGTTTTATCTTCTGAGGTTATGAAAGCGCTTTACTGAGTGAACCGCGTCATTTTGACCTTCCAGGCTTTGAGGGAGGCGAAACCGCCGTAAAATCAGCTATTATAAATGAATAAATACTGTAATAACGACTTCATTTTGCTCGTCAAGAAACGTTGAATTATTTATCACAGACACGATTAAATCCATATCTGACATACATAGCCACTTCTTAGAGTCTATTGATGTGCGAATTCAATGTATTTCATCATATTTTATCTTTTCAGAACAGTCTGACACCAATTATTTAACTCTTGAGGGAAAGAAAACTATATGGGCCTAGAGTGCGGGATCGAGCCAAAGTCTGCGTGCACCTTGAACCATTGCGCTATACGCGCTATCATTAACATTCTAAAATTGTTACTATAATATGTGATAGAATACTATCAACGATAAACTAAACAGCAAACATAAAACACGAACCACACATTTGGGTTTTTTAGGTGAAAGTAGTCCCACACGGTAATGTTGGCAGAACCGGAGACGATTTTGAATCAGATGACTTATATGATAATATTGTACCTCATCACATTATCAACGTGATCACGACCTCTAGTAATCCTGCATTGTTCAGCATTTCGTACTCGTTTTCCTTGCCAATAGACAAGTCGTTCAGCAGTTAACAATCGTCCCTGTTCAATGTTATTTGCCATCGGCGACATGATGGACTCACTGGAATACGGTATCCTCGTAAAAATTTCGAATATGATACAACACTACGGTAGACGGGAAAAACCGTGTAATATCTTCAATAGTGTCGACTGGATCCAAAAAAAATATTTGACGTCATTACATTTCGTTAGATAAAAGAGGAATTAGAAAAAGTATGATGGACGAGTTGTGCGAGAAAGAATCTCTTATCGCTCTTATTTTGAATTATGCCCTCACTAACAAAAACGGAAAGTGGAAACCTATATGTGCCACAGATTCGTGTAGTATTTCATCTGTAATGAATAGCTATGAAAACATCTGCTAACCATTAAACACGTGAGTGTGAGAAAGATGAATGGAAAAAAGGCAAACACATAAAGTTTCCATCCACAACGATGCTGAGACATTCACAAGACTCGGACCCGAGGCCAGATCTAACTACGATTTTTTTTCGGAGGCCCGTGCATTACACACTGCGCCACGGCGAAACAATTGAGTTTTGAAAAACTTGAACATAAACTTTTACAATGTTATACCTTTTTATTTTCTGCCTATTATAATTTCGCGGCAGGGTACTAAGCGAAATACAACCACAACGTTGCTGAGATATTTGCAAAACTCTGGACCGCAGGTGTCTATGGTGGGGAACGAACACGCTTTTGTCCTTTCCGGGGAGTAACGCGTTCACCACCACACCATGCGGGTCCTTCGTTTCGCCTGTCTCTNAGAGACAGGCGAAACGAAGGACCCGCATGGTGTGGTGGTGAACGCGTTACTCCCCGGAAAGGACAATAGCGCGTTCGTTCCCCACCATAGACACCGGCGGTCCAGAGTTTTGCAAATATCTCACAAACTTTTACATTACACTCTAATGAAAACTTTCCAAATGTGCTGTTTTTCTTTATATTTTGGACAGCTCGTAGTTGACATTCGATAAATACGGACTCCATTTCATGATTCGTACAAAGACTAATAAATGAGTTTTGAAGAAATCTGATTTTTCATAGTGTAAAATTTCGTGGTTTTTAGTTTTTTTTTAACAGCTTCATAAATGTGAAGTAAGGTGAAGAAAGCAAACGAGGAGAAACATAGTAATGTCACCGAGAATCCGTCTTATCTATTACGTTTTACTCGAATGGGAGACTGAACTTGCTGTAGCAACCAAGGATTCTTCCAGAAAACAGAAAACGCGGAAACGCCAGGAAAACTACATACAGTGTGAACGATATAGTCCACTTGCTATCGGAAACAAGGAGACTTTTCTGGAGAAAAAAGCCATTCAGTTGGGTGAAGGAACGACCAGAATCAATGACGAAGGTTATCGAACTACTTGAATACTGCTAGCCGTACACGACGAAGACAATGAAGTTAATGGCATGGTTTAATTTTTTTCGGTACGAATCACGTGTTACCTGTATCACCTGCTGATCGTCGAATGACTCTAGCCGGCTCGAGTAGATCTTCCATTTTTCACTGTTATATGCAAGAATAAGCCAGTGGGTTCTGCTTGCTCTAGAAACTCGTTGAACACAATACCTTTCTTCAATAATTTTCGCAAAATACTCTGACGGTCGGGTTGGTGGCTTTCCTGTACGATTGGCATCTCGAAGAATCCATTTACTAACGGCTCTTGTCCACTGGTGATCGTTCATACGTTGCATTACGTGTCTGACCCACCTTATCTTCGACTGTTTGGTGTACAGAACGGTATTTATGACTTTTGATCATTGACATAGGTCAGACTTCGAATCCCTTCCTTGAATTGCTTGACACGAGATATTCTTAGCATCGTCCTTTCTACTGTGCCTTTAATAACGCTGAGTGACCTTTCATTCTGTTTAGGCAGCGACAAGGTGTCTGACGTAAACGTAAAGGAAGGAAGGACCGTGGTGTTGAAAGGGGAGCACGGAGCCGGATATTCTTTGTTTTCTTCATTACGTCCTCGATGCTGTTAAAAGCTCCCGAAGCAGCTAGCTTCCACTTGTCCATTTTCGAGTTAATTCGTTCATTATATTGATTTCACGACCTATGTAGACGTAAATGAGGAATTTGGAGATTCATTCCGTTGAACGTGAATGAGGCATACGAGGCCAATCTGTTCTTCGTGAACATAGTTTTTGTGAGATTTATTCCAAGAACAATGTTTCCTTATCTACCGTTATCAGGTCTTATTAAAGCTGCCAAGCATTTGTTCGCCCTGGCTAATAATTGGTCCTATAAGAACGAAGTCGTCAACAAAACGACGATGGTGTCAATGCCCACCATTGATTTTGACTTCCATGTTCTTCCAACCCAGTGTTCGTAAGACGTGCTCGAAGGTGGAAGTAAAGGATTTTCGCTAGGTGCTATCGGCTTGCTTAACCACTGTTTTGACATCGACGTTATAACCTATATAATGACGATATCTTGGTAGTGAAATTTCTATACAGCCCACGAAGAATCTTTATATACTGAGTAGGGATTCAACCACACTGATGCTGAGATATTTGCAAAACTCCTCACTGAAGATGTCTGCGGTGGGAAACGAGAGCGCGCTTACCCTTCCGGGGCTAACGCGTTCTCCACTGCACCATGTGGGTCCTTCGTTTCGCCTGTCTCTCAGCTAGTTTCCTATCAATCAGTGCCAAATCAGATCAGTGCCATCAGCAATCATCCGTCAACGGGATTAGCAATAAGCACACTTAAGCCGAGGCTGTAGTCGAAATCACAATATTAGATTTACTATTTACTGCCTATTACTATTGTTCTGGTCATGGTGTTATGCAAAATACAACTACAATGGTGCTGGGATACTTGAAAAACTGCGGACCGCAAGTGTCTGCGGTGGAGAACGAACGCGCTATTACAATTTCATTGCCTATTTGGGCTCCCCACAACAATCCCGCTGACGGGTGATTGCTGATGGCGCTGATCGATAGGAAACCAGCTGAGAGACAGGGGACGAAGGACTCGCATGGTGTGGTCGCGAACGCGTTAGTCTCCGGAAATGATAATAGCGCGTTCGCTCGCCCGTGCAGGCACCTGGGTTCCGGAGTTTTGCAAATGTCTCCGCATCATTGTGGTTGTATCACGCATGATACCATGCCTTAAAAAATTGTGTTAGGTAGTAAATAAAAAAGCAAACATTGTGAGTAGGGATTCCTTGACTCTCCAAGGCTACCATGACTGCTTCTATCTCGACTAAGTCAAATGCCTTTTTTAAAACGGTGAAAGTGTGACAGGGCAGTCTCTCGTGCTTTCGCGATACTTCAATAAGTCTTGCTATCTTCCCGATGCAGTCCACCATACTGAATCCTTTTCGAAACTTTGCTTGTCTGCATGGCTGTCTTTCGTCCAGTGTACTGGCATTCCTGTTTAAGATGGCTCGAGCAAAACATTTGTAGACGACAGACAGCAAGCAGAATGGGCGATGGTTGCTGATAGCGTGAAAGTCACCCTTCTTGAACAATATCTTGCTAGTCTTCCACTGATTAGGGATCTTGCATCCAGAGAGGTAACGTTTGAAGAGCAGTGCCAGTGTGTTCAGGAGGACTGGTGGAAGGTTCTTCAGTTGTTCAGACCTTATCCTCTCCGGGCCTGATGCTGTTCGATTTCTCACCGACGAAATAGCATGTCGGATTCAGTGAGGGAGAAACGGTGGTACGACGTATTCATTTCCGGCTTTAACTCACATGGAGGTTAAACTGTGTTCCAGCTAATAATTATACCGAATTCTGCAAGATTGATTGTTCGGAGAAAAAAGTTATTATCAGCGGACAAGCATTCCCGCAACAATTCTGTGTATAAGAGCATCACTGGCTATGTATGCCCATTCGAGAGATAGTCCAGTAAAGAAGATCTGGTTCGATACGCGACAAAGACGCCACATCGAGCAGACGAACGAGTGTGGACGTCGACTCCGATTACAGGCTCTGATGGAAACGAAGACGTCGAAGCGCTGGTCGAATAGACATTGATAGCAACATCGTGTTAGCCTATCAAATGAAAGTCGGTTTGCAACGATGTCTATGCCAAAGTCGTCGTAGAATGGTGATATCTGTATGAATAGTAAGAAGAATCTCATTCGCCAATCAACTCCACTAAATAACTCTATTGTGTCCGTTCCATCGTTAGCGAAGTATTCAAAATAAAAACGGAAAAGAAAGCGAGCTTTGAAAAATGAGAAAAGAGAATACTTGATTAGTGTTGAATTTCTATGCAAAAAATCCTTTGTAGTAACTGAATAGAAGAAGGAGAAGAAAAAGAAGGAAAAAAGAAGATCTCAGCGCTTCTTAATGAAAAACGGGAAGAAAAGACGTCCTTCATGATATTCGTCAATAAACATTACTCACTTAAAGTGAAATAGCACTTCATAAATAAAACAACTCATTCTTTTTACTAGGCTCCACCGTTAGAAAATATATTTCATTAATGACGGATTCAGCAGATACTTCATCTTCAAACTTCAATCGGTCAACTATTATAACCGTAGAATGTATCGCATGCCAAGGAATTGCTTCTATCCAGGAATAATCAGAGTGGCTAGGTAGAAACGCTGCCTTCGATCCACAAAATGCCCTTTGTGAAAACCTATAACACGGCGAGATCTCGGGATTCCAGACGAAATTACGCTCGGCTGCATTTCAGTGAGCAGAGAAGATAATTAATCCTCAAGCAGCAGTCGAAGTTTAGAACTTAAATCACCAATTCTCATATTTCCATCAAGATTTCTTCCATCGGATTCGTTGTCTTCTAGTTGTCATTATCTTGATCACGATTGCACGAAAGATATCGTTAAAAACTTCTTTTCAAAGACAAGATCACCTTTCATAGAAAATCCACTAAAAGTGATGCTTTTATTAGAAACATTCATTAAGAACGAAAATCTTAGGAATCGGCAATTATATGCGACAATTTGAATTTTTTGACGGAACGAAAATCTTGAAGAAAAAGAACTTAAAGGGCCTAACTTAAACCATAAAGAAAACCTCAGATGGGATGTTGAATTTTCAATCATTGCTAGCTGTCACGGTGCAGTTGAAAGCGGTCTAATTAAAATATGATAATTACGGATTATGCCTTTTTTTTCTCCTTTGTGATTCATTGCTTCATCTTGCCGAGCGTTTTCTCGAGCGTCAAAGTTGACGTGCAACTGTCGTTTCATTCCGCCTTCATAAGCAACTGATCTCAGAAAAAAATGCTTCCCATTCGAAAGCTTAAATGGTGGATAGCCTAGAAATTCAAGAGTAGCCCTGGAAAAGTTTAGTCGTGGAATAAGAGGACAAAGATATATCCTTGCAATGCACGAGAGCGTCAGCATTATGCCACGTGGTAACCTGATCTGCGAAAGCAGTGGCAAGGCTATCCTTTACTTAAGGAACAGAAAATTTGTCCAACTAACCGTTGGAAATGTGAACTTTCGTTTGGAACCGTGCATGTAAAAGCCACATGTGTAAATATATATATATGATAGTAGCAGGAAAATAAAGGATAAGAAAGATAAAGCACTCGCTGTTGATCAATTCCTGAGGGACGCGCCATGCATTCGACTTCATCGAGCATCGTAATAGTTTATTCATTAACTCGCAACAGTCTTGTGATCTACTAAGTCAGTACTGCTATCTTCCTAGACAAGTCTACTTCCAATTTGTCGAACACGAAGAGGTGGGAAGGCTTGTTGAACATGGGGAGCAAGATCGAGCACATGTGTATTGCAGAGCACCTCTAACCACAGCATATATATATATATATATATATATATGTATATATGTGTACATGTATCTCCGTCGTATGAGGGATCTCCTGCCGGTTAGTCGCGAGGCTATGTGGCGCGTCCCTAGCTGGCGGATAAGGGGTTATCGCGGAACAAAGGCGACCTTTGCTTCCCTGACACGCAGGTGGATCCAGGGGATGGACTCCCCGTTTCTACTGCGCTGATTTGGCTCATGCTTTCTGTATCTGCTAGGCGTATTCATGCATGCGTGTGTGGCTACGTTGTTGCTTATTCGGATTGTAAAAGTTCCCAGGATCGACTTTCTCTTAACCTCGGCATTGGAATATGAATGTGTTGTTTTCTTGTTCAGCAATCGCGAGGTTTTTGAACAGCATACGTTTACTTCCATAGAAAAATGCAATACAATACAACGCTAGCTGACGTTTCGGCAGTATCGCCTTCTTCAGAGCCTGGAAGGGTATACTGATATACAATCTACTAGGCCAAACGCATCAATAACACTTACAAAAAGACAAAAAACTCTATGGTAATTACATCATCAACAGCCTCTCGAAAAACCCACCGCTTTTACGTGACTTCCAATGAGGAAGTTTAGAACAGCTGATTATAGTCGCATGTGGTTGACGACTGCACCATCCCACATCAGAAATTGATGCGAACATACGGGATCAGGTCGCGTATGACCTCCGGGCATTCGTCCCTGCTATTCATTGCAGGATTTTTGGCATTTATCCAAAAATGCCTCAAGGGGTTTTCGCGCTGGTGTTTTGGACTCTTGTGCACGGATATTGACTTTTACTTCAAAATCGTCTCCGCTATGCTTTGTATCCTATGCGTGCCTAGTGGGGTGCTTCGTCTTAGTTTTCGTTTGCCATCTAGGTGTTCTTTTATACGGATACACAAAGGTCTGCTCGTTTCGCCAATATATTCATCTCCGCAATTATTACAAGATATCAGGTATATCGTACCTGAACTCATGCAATCACCGTCCCTGCCGTAAGGGCAAATTACGCAATTTGTTGTTTCACACAGACGGTTATACAGGCGGCTGCGAACTAATTGGCGACGTAGAGTAGCCGGTGGTGTTTCAACTANTTTCGCGCTGGTGTTTTGGACTCGTGTGCAAGGATAGTGACTTTTACTTCAAAATCGTCTCAGCTATGCTTTTGTATCCTATGCGTGCCTAGTGGGGTGCTTCGTCTTAGTTTTCGTTTGCCATCTAGGTGTTCTTTTATACGGATACACAAAGGTCTGCTCGTTTCGCCAATATATTCATCTCCGCAATTATTACAAGATATCAGGTATATCGTACCTGAACTCATGCATTCACCGTCCCTGCCGTAAGGGCATATTACGCAATTTGTTGTTTCACATAGACGGTCATACAGGCGGCAACGAACTAATTGACCTCGTAGAGAGTAGTCGGTGGTATTTCAACTATCGCTACCGATTCCTCTAGACCTGCCCTTCTTAAGCATCGTTTTATAGCTGCGCTTACTTCATCGCTTATAAAAGGCAACATAAACGGGATTTTGTTTTGGCCAAGTGTTTCGCGTGGGCGCGTCGTTCTCCTTGTAAACTTATCTCGTGGGATTACTATTTCGTAGCCATTGGAGATGGCTATTTGCCGAGCCAAGTCGCGCGATTCTTCCTTTAGTTCCCTGGTACTTCACACAGAGGTGGCTGTTTCTCACAATCGCCCTCTTTGCGTGTGAAGGGTGGGAAGAGAAAGGAAATGAACAAGAATGCTCTTGTTACTTGGCTTTCGATACCACTTTGTCAGTTAACCGCTACTTGACAGGTTTATTTGAACGTCCAAAAACGGAAGCCAGTTTTCTCTCGGTTTCTCCCGGGTGAACTTTATGTACTGTTCCAAACTTCCTCATTGAAATTCACGAAAAAGCGGTGGGTTTTTTCGAGAAGCTGTTGATCATGTAATTACCAAAGAGTTTTTCGTCTTTTTGTAAGTGTTATTGAAGTGTTTGGCTTAGTAGATTGTATATCAGTATACCCTTCCAAGCTCTGAAGAAGGCGATACTGCCGAAACGTCAGCCAGCGTTGTATTGTATTGTGTTTTTATGGAAGTAAATGTATGCTGTTTAAAAACCTCGCGATTGCTGAACAAGAAAACGACACATTCATATGCGGATTGTATTCTTCGCGTCAACTCCACCAAAAGCCTGAAATCAAGTGACTAGGAAGTATATGGGAGGCGATTAGGAGTCGCCTCTAACAAATAAACTACATGTTCGCTCTGGGAGAGCCTGGTAAGCTACCCGTGAGTACACCCAGCCCCCACGTTCAAAGCCCAGCAAGCTATGCGTGGGTATCAAAATGCTAAACACAGTAAAAAAAAAAAAAAACGGACCTCATTCCCCTGACCCCGAAAGCGCCCTCAAATTTTAAGCGTTGGGTTCGACGAGTACGGAGGGGCTGCTAAAATCTCAGGACCATTGAAATCTACCTGGATTTCAAAGAATTACGGCGACGACCTCTACCTACAATGCACGTACACTTACATCCGAGTCCTCGATAGAAGATTTGCTTGTGCAAGCAAGAAGGATAAAGTACGACGTCATCGGCCTGGTCGAGACGAGAAGACGCCAGCCTTTCAACGCCGCGTGTAACACTGGAGAGGAACTGTTCTTCGGAACATGCGACAGTAGAGGAGTCGGCGGCGTCAGCGTTCTAGTCAACACGAATTTGTCCATGAACACCGATTCATTCGAACAGCTTACAACCCGAATCAGACGCTTACGATGAAAAAGATGTGGATCAATTCTGGCTTTGACAATCTTTGCCGTTTACGCGCCGACATCAGACTATGACGAAAAAGAAGACGAAGCGTTCTATATGGACTTGGAGAAGTTCTACAGAGAAGACCGTAGATTCTTCAAGGACATCGTTGGAGATCTCAACGCCAAGATTGGACCAAAAAGAAAGTGTAAAGAACGTCACATTGGGACCCACGGATAAGAATGGAACGAACAGGGTGAGCAGCTATCTGAGCTTATCATAGCGACCAAGACTATCCGTGGCAACTCGCAATTCCAGAAGCCCCACCCTCAGCGCTGCACGTGGAAGTCTTCCAACGGAGAGTACCATAACGAAATAGACCACATCGCAGTAAATAGAAGGTTTTGCCTAACCGATATCGCTGTTGTCTCAAAATTCTACAAAGGATCAGACCTTCGTCTCCTTCGTACAAGATTCTATTTCTCACGGAAAGGAGAAAAGACGCCAAATTCCAAAACGGAAGTCCCAGAACCACTGAAAACTTGGACTTATTCAATTCATTAGTCGGCTGTTGGGAAGATGCCGTTGTCTATAACATCGACGAAGAATACTATTGACTCATTCAACATCTTCCGTCAGCGCTATGAAAGCTGAGAGTTCAATGGTCGCCAAGAGACGTCTGTCTAGAGAAACACTCGAGCTGATACGCCAGCGTGGAATAGCACGAGTTGCAAGCAATCGCGAACTAGCGCCCGAACTTGCAAAACAATGCGGAGAGGCGATAAAAGATTTTAAAGAGAGAGGAGCAGTAGAAATAGTCGAAGCTGCAGAGGCTGGAAAAAGCATTCGGTAAACCCACCAAAGCTTCGCCAATTACAAGACCAAGATGATTGCACTCCGACGCCCAAACGGAACAGTTACAGCGTCCAGAAATTTAATGGAGAAAATCATTCACGAATACTACTCGGATCTCTTCAATTGCCACGTCCACTTTCTGTCATATAAAATAAAGGAGGATGGATATGTTGTACCGTCAGTTCTCCCTTCCGAAATTCAACATTACATTTCGTAGGTAAAAAATCGAACAGTACTAGGTCCGGAAAGGATAAGACCAGTACACCTGAAAAACCTCCCGCCAGTCCTCGTGAACAGGCTGGCTCGGCTGTTCACACGTCATCTGTCTGAATGCAAGGTTTCTACTCAGTGGAAGACCAGCAAGACCTTGTTATTGTTCAAGAAGGGTGACCTACACGATATCGGCAACTATCGTCCAATCTGCTTGCTGTTTGTCGTCTACAAACTTTGCACTTGAGTCATCCTTAACAGGATTGACAGAACACTAGACGAAGGACAGCAATGTGGGCAAGGAGGCTTTCCAAAAGGATTTAGTACGATGGACCACATCCACACGGTAACAAGGGTCATTGAAGTATCGCCACGGTACAAAGGACCGCTCTGCCTCACTTCCATCGATTTGAAGAAGAACTTTGATTCAGTTGAGATAGAAGCAGTCTTGGAAGCCCTTGATAGTCAAGGAGTCCCTACCCAGTACATAAAGATTCTTCGTGAGCTGTAGAAGAATTTCACAGCTAAGGTATCAAGATATTAACACTTCATTGATGCTGAGATATTTGCAAAACTCTGGACCACAGGTGTATGCGGTGGGGAACGAACGCGCTATTGTCCTTTTCGGGGAGTAACGCGTTTACCACCACACCATGCGGGTCCTTCGTTTCGCCTGTATCTCAACTAGTTCTATCGATTTTTGCCACAGCAATCACCTGTCAGCGGGATTGATCTGGGGAGCCCAAATCGGCAACGAACCTAGTTAAACTGAGGCTGTGGTTATATTCACAATTCCAACTTATTGTTTACTGCAAACTCTTCTTTAATAGCAGAGTATATTACGAAAAGGGACAAACCGGAAAGGACAATAGCGCGTTCGTTCCTCACCGCATACATCTGCGGTTCGGAGTTTTGTAAATATCTCAGCATCATTGAAGTTATATTTGGCAATACACCCTGCTATTAAAAAAGAGTAGGCAGTAAATAATAGGTTGAAATTGTAATACTAACATTGACATCAAAAGAGGAGTTAGGCAAAGTGATACTATCTCGCCAAAATTATTTACCGCCACCCTCCAGAACGTCATGCGAACATTGAAATGGGATAATGTGGGAGTGAAAATCGATGGTCGGCAGTTATACCATCTTCGCTTTGATGACATCGTCCTTATAACACCAGACATTAGCCAAGCGGAGCGTATGCTTGACGACTTTGATAAAGCCTGTGGAAAGATCGGTCTTCGACTAAATCTCACAAAACGATGTTTATGAGGAACGGATTGGATACGTATGACCCGTTTACACTCCGGAACGAGTACTTCTCAGTGCCCCAGTCATGTCTATCTAGGTCGGGAAATCAATATGATAAACGACCTAGCTCCGGAGCTGAGCAGAAGGAAACGGGAAGCTTGGGGAACTTTCAAGGACACCGATAATGTAGTGAAGGAAACAAAGAACACCCGACTCCATGCCAACCTTTTCGACTCAACGGTACTTCCTGTCCTAATGTATGTTTCAAAAACCTGGTCGCTGCGTAGGCAGGGTGAAAGATCACTCAGTGTTATCGAGAGCGGAGTCGAAAGGACGATGCTACGAGTATCCTTTTCCACACAAAGGATGGGATCCGAAGCTGCGACCTGCTTCAACGATCAAAAATCAAAGGAGTCGTTCTGTACGCCAAATAGTTGAAGATAAGGTAGGCTGCACTCGTAATGCACATGAATGACAAATGATGGACAAGAGCCGTTAGTGAGTGAGTTCCTCGGGATGTCAGACGTGCTCTGGGAAGACCACCGACCCGATAGTCAGAGTTCTTCAGGAGAAGCCTAGAAAAAAGATATGATGCTCGGTGAGTTCCTAGAGCGAGCAGAACCCGCTGGGGTACTCTTGTACGCGACAGAGAAAAATGGAAGATTTACTGGCGCCCGCTCGTGTCACTCGACGATCAACGGGACTACAGGTGATACAGGTGATGTATATATATATATATATATATATATATATATATACATCACCTGTATCACCTGTAGTCCCGTTGATCGTCGAGTGACACGAGCGGGCGCCAGTAAATCTTCCATTTTTCTCTGTCGCGTACAANATATATATATATATATATATATATATATATATATATATATATATATACATATATATATTTATATATATATAAACGGCAGATAACGCAATAGTATTGATGTCGGCTATCATGAACGCGGAGGTAGTTCGATCCCGTTCCAGGCCAACCAAGCTTCTAATTTCTCCGGGGTCGGGAAATTGATACCGGACTGCTCCGTGAGAACTCGGCCATCTCAGGAGTCCAGGGAAAATTGGTCGACCAGCATTCTACGGCATCGAAGATGAAATGAAAATCCTCAAGCAGTAACCGAGGCCACACGTAAAAGTTGGATGATCTTCGTGTATGATGGATGGATATTTGGAAAGGAATCGAATGTGAGAAGTGCTGGGATGCGCACAGTAGACGTAAAGGCGGGTCATATAAAAATATGAAAAAACACATTGATTCATATATACATATAAATATATATATACGTATATATATATATATATGTATGATACATATGGATATAATATATATACCACGGCACAGTGATACACACGCACCGACGCGCACGCACACGCGCACAGAGGTTAAGACCAACGAATAGACACACACTCACAGACACCTACACACAAGTGCATCATAAATTCACGTAAACACATACGCACGCATGCACGCACGCATGCACGCACGCACGCACGCATACATACATACATACATACATGTGTACATACATACATACATACATGCGCGCGATAAATTTTTCGATGATTAGAAGGAAACGACACATTTTCTGTGCGCCTCGAATACTTGAATTTGGACGGCGAGCATCATTCAAAACCACATCGAGAAACTCGGAATTAGAAGTCGTTAAATGTATTTAGAATTGAATTGTCTTTAAAAGGGAAAAGTAGAGAAAGCACGGAAACTCATTTCCACTATTTAAATAGAAATAACAATATTACCAAGGCGAAAAGACGGATACACCTCCATTACTTTTATAACAGCTGTTAGAAGCAATCAAAGTCATCATGATGACCTTTCGGATGTTGTCCCTCCCCAACTTTTTCGCTGTAGCTGAGCAATTTTCACTGTGGCCGCAACCTGTAACGCGTTATAGAACGCGAAGCCGAAGGACGGTACTAAGAGTAGCCCGCATTACACAAGCCAGAAAGAGGATTCGAAGCTTCGATCTACATAAGCGATCAAAAATCAATGACGCCGTACTATATCTCAAACTGCCGAGGATAAGGTGCTCCGCACGTGCAATGGGACAACAGCCGAAGGACAACAGCCGTTAATGGATGGACTCTCCGGGATATCAGACGTACTGCAGGAACACCACCTATCCGATAGTCAAAGTTTTTCACGAAAACTCTAGCAGAAATAAATGATCCTCAACGAGTCCCTAGAGTGAGCTGAACCCACTGGGATGCCCATGCGCGCGACGGGATTAAATTAAAGATTCACTAGCGCTCGTCCAGTTAACACGCCGATCAACGTGATGACAGGCCATACAATTGACAACGGCAACTATATTGGTACCATAATATACCAATTTTTATCCACTTTTCCTTCTTTTGTTTCCTTATTCGCTTTCATGGAGAGAGGGTCGCGCAGTGTCTACTGATGCCGTCCATCAGGAACGAAGACAATGGTTCGACACCCTGCCTAAAACTCTCCTCCAATCCACATGGGAACGCTTTAGCTTGGCTGTTTCCAAAACTGCAAGAAAAATCTACTCAATGAGCATTGGACGACGTTTAAAAAAAAAAGTAGGGACCCTCAAGCAAAAGCAGAAGCAACGCTTAAAATGTTTGAAGACCTTTGTGGACGATGAATGTGATTAAAACGAATCGACTGCGCGAAGTGTCGTGATACGCACAGTAGACGTCGTGACGGGTCTTGTAAAATAAGAAAAATAATTTTTTTATTGTAGGATATTATGTGAAGCACAACCACAAAGATGCTGCGATAGGAGTAAAATTCGGGACACAACTTGAGCTTTGAACCCGCGATCACTTTTGTCGGGGTTCACGTGCTATCCAGCACGCCAACCATGGCTCTTACTTTGTCTTTCTCTAAGCTAGTTATTTTTTTGCTTCACGCTAATAGTACAATCAGCAATCGCCCGTTAACGTAAACAATCTAGGAAGTACAAATCGTCATTGAACCCAGTTAAGCTGATGTTTCAGTCAAAAGCACAATTTCTTACTCCTTACTTCCTACCCTTTTTCCTGCCTTACTGTATGCGTTACAAACCTGGCCGCTGGGTAAGCAGATTGAGAGTTCACCTAGCGTTATTGAATGCGCAGTAGAAAGGATGACGCTAGAAGTACCCTGTGTCATACAAGTGAGGGAAAGAATCCGAAGCTCCGACCTACGGCAACGATCGGAGATCAAACACGCCGCTCGGTACAACAAACGGTTTAAGATAGGGCGGGTCGGACTCGTAATGCGCATGAACGACAACTAATAGACAAGAACCGCTAGTCGATGGATTTTTCGAGATGTCAAACATACTGCAGGAAAACCACCGACCCAATGTTCCGAGTTCTCTACGAAAATGCTTGAGGAAAGGTATGATGCTTCACGAATCCTAGAGCGAGCAAAACCAACTTGGTTGCTCTTGAACGCGACAGGGAAAAATGGAAGATTTACTGGTGTCCACTCGAGGCACTCGATGATCAGCGGAGAGACAGGTGACAGGTGAAAAGTGATCCTTCCTCTAGTTGATAAAGTAAGAAACTGGCTACGAGAAAGGGAAAGCAAAGACCTCGGTTGGTATGGTAGATAGCTCGTGAGCCCTCACAAAGGGTAATCATGGCTTCTAAGCACGTCTGAGGTTCCGAGTTTTGCTGATGTCCCACCAGCATCGTTGTCGTTATAATTTAGATGCGTCGATCGCTGACCCATAGCAAAGTATTTAAGCTTTTTGAAATCTGACGAGATATTTATGGCGCATCATTCCACGAAAGTGGAACCTGATTGTTTTAAGCATTATACTTGACTTAATTCGTAACCCCGTTAGCGAAACTGATAAAAACTTTTTCAAAAGCGGTTATACATATCCAGTGAAGTGTTATGACTTTTTTAAGAATAGTGATGCCTTTCACATAAGGTTTTCCCACTTTTTTAAAAATAATATTGTCCTCATCCGAAGTTTTATAGGTTTTTCAAACTTGCATCCCAACCCATGTAATATTCGCTTCATTTCACAAGGAACCTGCGTTTCTGAGAAAGTTAAGTATTTGCTTGTTATGGTTGAATTTCGACTGGATCTATGAATAAAATCCCAGCAAGTACAAACATTAATGTGCAACTATTTTTTTCAGACCTTTCATTTGCGTCCTGAAAAGACAAAATCTATCCCATACGCTTGGGTCATGGCAGACCAGACTACAGTCTATCGCTTCTGGCCAGTCATTATATTCGGCAATGCGTTGGCATTCATCACTATGGAGTAATCAACTATGCTTTTTTCTGTCTGGCCGCCTCTTTTTTTTCTTAGTTTTCGTTTCTTCACCTTTTCGAAAACCATCCTATGTTATATTAAGGGAGAGTAAGGTACTCATTAAAAATCAATAGAAATTCTAAACGGTTCAAATCCTCTACCAACACCACCACTTCGAAATCTTTTACAAAGAAGAAAAAAAGTTAATTGTCGACTGGGTAAAAAACCTAGCCTTTTTTTCGGAATTCTAAACCAGAGATTTCTCGAAAAAAAGAGACCCCACTTTATTATCGACGACGTGAGCGTAGCGTCGAAGTTTTTTCGTGGAGTCGGCCTTCAGTAATGTGTTCGTTCTTCCAACGTTGACGGTGTTGAACAGCTTCTTTGACGTCATCTGGTTGTCGGACGTCATGCCGGCATTCACCTTGAAAGAAAACGAAAAAATAGGCTATTCAATTTTTGTATTGATGTGATATGATAAATTTCAAATGGTAATTTGTCGAATAACATCGGCAATGTTTTAAACTTGGGGTTGTTCTTGATCTGGATATGAATCTGAAGGGGAAGAACTCTGAAAACTGAATATGAACCTGAAGAATTCCCCTTGATATAAGTTCAAGTGTATTTTTATTTGAGTGCCTTTTCAAAATTATTTTCGCAAAATCAGATGCACTTCTTCTGACAAGTGAGATAAAAGGCGACATATATGGCAATATGGTTAGTCAATAAAGGAAGCTAATGGGCAGAATCACAGTGTCGTTCCCAAGGCTACTCGCATGTTTTCAACGTAGGGAAGCAAACAACAAAGAGTAAAAAAGCAATTGTAACACTTAGCTGAAGAAGTTTTCCGCAATAAAATTTTAATAAAAACGATAAAAAGAGCTTAGAGTAAATGGATATTACCTCAGGTCGGTAGAAGAATACTTTTCATAATTGTGAGTTTGAACGACGAATGAAAGTATGATCCTACCTCTCCTCCGATTGCTTTATTAGCGACGTATGAATTGTTGTGGAAAAACCCGGACGAGTAATCCTTAGCCCTGATTCCATCTGTTGGTGAGGCGTCAGACACTGGGAACGTTGACGACGATGATGACGCGATATTTTCTTCACATCTGCACACAGCAGCGTTGTTGAGTGTACGAGCAAACTCGTTCATATAGTATGATTTGCAGACTTGTCGCACTTCTGACAGGACAAATTCGCCCAGATGACGATTTTCTGGCAGGCGCATATCACGGCATATGTAGCCGCTGTTATAACGAGGGCATTCAGCTTTATGAGTGAACTGCGATGAGGGTTCCATGTGCATCCTTTGAAAGTATTGTTTTTAACACTATAATGAAGCACTATTTTCAGTAAAACACACTACGGTACCACCTGGAAAGAAGACCCACAACAATCTTCTGACAAGTGAGATAAAGGACGACATATATGGCAAATGAAATCAACAGCATTAACAGCAAGGTGTACACGAAATTCCATTGCTTAGTTACAAGGAATTAGGTGGCCTTCCAGAGATCAATGAAAAGCACGGAGGGCAGGCTGTGAAGAAGGCAAAGATGTTGGAAGGTTAGCTGAATAAATGTTTGATAACACATCCCCGTGTTAGCTTTTCAGTAGAATAAGGTGCGAAGAACAAACATTAGAAAAATGTGTAATGTTTTGAATGTTGAAAAAAGGCAGTTGCCAGAGAACACTTAAGGCGCTTTTCCAGTTCCCTGTATGGTTTTAGTGAAAGGATTTGCACATCATCTGCACCACCTATTGTCTTCGAATGAATCCAATTGGCACCATGAAAGTATTCATTTGTCCCGTTTGTCTTAGAGCTGCTAAGTAGTTCTACCTGTCCGATAAACACAAAGTGAGTTATTCCTTTGTTATCAAGTTCATATATGAGTCAGAATTTTGCGCACTGGAGACAGTGCTTACACGGTCAGCCGGTTGGAGGCATGGCTTTACATAGGCTTTATTTATAGGAAGCTTAATCCCTGAGCCGCCAGTCATTTTTCTCATAGTGGACGTTCACTGGATTCATGTATGTTGGAAAAATATACTTGCAAAATATACCTCGCACAAGTAAATCCAATGGAGCGGATGCCGAAACTGGATGAGCGGAAATCACTTTCACTCGAAAGCAAATAAAAGGTCGCATGGAATCACGTTCTATCCCTAAGCATAAGGAAGGCCACTTAGCTTGAAACTAATCAACTTGTGGTATCTTAAGTAGGAAGCAACCATAGAAGAAATCTATGACAATTGAAATTTTCTCTTAAGGTTCGTTTCCTAATGACTTTTGTTAGTAAATTGAGGATAAAGTTTCCATTGACCTAATTAGTAGAATACTGGATTCTCATTTTGCAAAAAATGCTTGGACAATCGTAGATCTAGGTGCTCGCCGAGCACGACTACAGTTTTGTAACGTATTTAGTAAGTATTATTGGATCAAAGAGTGTATTCGGCATATTACTGATGCGTGATCATGTAATCAGCTATTGATCGTTATTGAAGAACGGCACTCAATTATGTAACCAATTAATAACTAATGACTAATGACACCACCTAAAAATGTCCTTGAAATGCCTTCACTCATCTAGTATTTGAGAAGTGTTATGCTTCGAATTGTGCGTAATTATTGGACTACTAAACGAGTAATGTAGATTGAGGCGGATGGAAGAAGTCCGAGGAAGCGACCAAAGACCTAAGGCTTCGATCTGTTTGTAGAGATGGATGTGACTGAATTGAATCCCAAACGCTGTAGATGCCATGGAGGCTTCCCTATACTATTATCTACGCGACTAGAACGAAAATAAATCCGTTTAGACGGCTAGAAAAAAATGCTCTAAATTTAAAAAAATTCTACATCGATAGGGTAGGAAAAACATTAGAAGAGCGGAAATTTGGCAGTACAATAGTAAAAGGAAAAAAGAATAAAGAAAGTCCGTTTGAAGCAAGAGAAAGTGAAATATTCAAGAAACATGGAATGAATACTACCACTATGTAGAACGCTTTGGATTTGTGAAGAATTCTCCCAAAATCACTTAAAAAGGAGGTTCTGGAAAACACACGAATTGAAGAAAGTCTGGAGATTAGTAATGAACTACAGAGTAAATGAGTTCGGAAACAGAACAGCCGTCACCAAAAAGAATGAGAATTATTTCGAAATCGACTATGACGTCATCTAAAAAGTTATGTTATGAATGTTGTGAAGATGTTATGTTATGTTATGAAGATGAAGTTAAGGAAAATAAAAACCTATCGAGGTTCTACATTCATTAGAATGTCAACTACTCAGATCACTAGATTACTAGTTAGTGGGCTTGCTAGCTACAGTGTAATGTTAGGATAAAGCTTGGTTTCTATTAGGCGATCATTTGACCAGTTATGACAAGAATTCAATCCTCCTTACCACCTAGAGGGCGTGGCGCTACGAAACTTGATGGCTGTAATCGGCTTAGGATCCCTTATAGATAGGAAATTCGTTGACGACTTAACAATAATAAAAATAACATTAATAATAATAATAATAATACCACGCTTGAAAAATGGAATTTCCCATCAACAAGAATCAAGAAGAATGCAGAGAATGCAGACCCATGGGCCTGCTATTTTACTAATCAAGCAACGTTTTTATTTCTTGGAGTCTCCATGGCCAGCCCAGAGTTTTCCTAGCTCACCAACGCTTATTTAAGGACTACACTCTGGTTAGAATGATAGGGATTAATGGCAGTGGTTTACTTTTAGCCGAACTTCCGAATGATAATGTCGAACTAGTTCTCAACCTGGATGAATCTATTAGAGCGACGAACTCCCACTGTACATCGTAGTTCAATAACTAGTCATGAAAAGGCGCCGAACTATAGTGGAGTTTTTATATCTAATGGTTCTTAGAGAAAGCACTTCAAGGCATTAGTGAATGTTACAATGAACAGAATAACGAGCACTCAGGGAAATCGTTTTGATTTCATAGGGCAGGTAAATTGCTGAGGAAAGCTAGTAATAGATAGAAGGATTTCAAGAAAGTACCTTATTCTATTAAGAGAAATGTTATCGAAAACCGATTACTGAGTGGTGGCTGGTAAAACATGAAAATCTTCTCCTTTTTTGGTAGTTTAGTTCTTCTTTGCAATAACAAAGTCTCATTAGTCATAAAATATAGTTGAATTAAAAAGAGTTGTAAGTTTCTATTTATCTAAGCCCAAATAATGGTTCTACCTCAAATGCTGCACTATCTTCTTTCGCTCTTATACACTTCAATGCTTCATGACCATCGGGATCGTCAAAATTTTATAAGTGCTAGTCTATTCATAAGCTCCATTCTAGGTTATTAGTAAGCAGATATCTTACGTAGTCATCTTAAGATGAAATAAAACTAGATTCTACAGATGTAACATGAAAGAATAATTGTGATTTCTGTTACACCTGCTAAGAGCATGCAAGTATATCCTAAGTGAGATAATTCACAATAAAGGAAGAAAAACGAAAGAAAAAGAGAAGTTAAGGAGAACCATTGAAGGACAGTTTCACTAGCAATAAAATATGGTTCATGGCAAAATCATTTGAAGCGTTCGAGGTGTGGAAGACGAATTCGGTCGACGTGCGATGCCTTCTTGGATTGTTAAGCTAACACGAGTTTGATGAAAATGCTTATCCGGATAACCTTTCGACGTCACCGTCTTTCTCAGAGCCGATGGCCCGAATCGATCTCCACAATCGTTCGCCTTCTCGATGTTATGCCTTCGTCGTTGTATCGAGTCGAATCTTCTTCAGCGCTCGAAGTGCAATACATTCGTCATTCTTCTGGCTCATTGTGAAAACAGAGCAATTCAAACGGAATTCCATTGAGAGATGCAATTTTTGTGTCAGAGTGCGGACATCTTTCCATTATAACTATAATTTTGCAGAGCTAGGGCAAAGGCACTATGCTTGAAACGATATTCGTGTATCTATCAACAGTTCTATGACATTTGTTTGTACTATCATTGGAAGAATCACTTCTAACGATGGTTTATGAATTCGAATGCATGGCGCATCCCTCAGCGATTGACCATTGCCGAGAGTGCTATACTTTATTATTAGAGCTGAAGGCGAAGATGGTTCCTAGAAAGAGTACTCTACAACAAAATTTCCATTCCACCCAGATTTTACTCACTGAGTAGCCGCTCACTTTTCTCTGGAGTTCGAAGGTAGTCCTACTAAAGTCGCTGGCAGGTTCCCACCACAGTCGAATACCTGTTTTTGTATATCAGGGCGAAGTTAACTACCTTGTTACAAGGATTCTTCCAAGATCACGGCAATTTAACTGTTTTCATTGGCTTTAACTAAAGATTCCGGAATGGAAATTCAAATCCTCTTCTGAGCCTCAGTGACTCTATTCAGAAATGAGACTCTCTATATATATAGTAATTCGACACTCTACTGCCTAATCATTGAGGCAGCACTAATATCACTATCGTCGCTGTAGTGGTATTCATCACCCGATACTCGTTATCGACTAATGATGATATGTAAATAAGATTTCTGAGAAAAGTGAAGTTCTTCCTTTATAAGAAAACGTTTTGCGATTTACCGAAGTTGGAGAGATTCATAGCGGATTTGACGGAGTGCGATAACAACATTTCTAACACATTACACCAACCCGTCCATTAGAAACCCATTAGTTTCAGTCACTCTTCCCAGGATTTCATTAGCCTTCGTGGCTTTATCATCAAAGGACTCCACCTCTCACCCCTCTACACCTATTCCCTATGCCACTACCACTACACCTATTTTTGCACCTTAGAAAATACTTGATACTTGATACTTGAACGGCCCGTCCTCACTAGTTGTGCGGGCCCCATCATAACATCATTTTTCGGAGATTTGCTAGTTAAGTCATTGTGATTTCCTGGAATCCCGAGGGCAGCCTGGCCAAAGTCTACCCCAGTTTGTCACCACCACAGGCCGTCACCGTCCTTGTAGATCAGAGGGAGATTTTCAACCATACGACTGGCTTGGTACCAGAACGGTGGATCCTGGTATTGGTTTGCTCCTAGCTAGGCTTCCTGATGGAAACGCTAGACTCCTCAGCTTTGGAGAACTTCCCGGGGGGACGAATCTCCCCGCTGCACATCGCAGTCCGACACCCAGGAACCCCTCCCAGCCACAACGGGGCGGTAAACAGTTGGGAGGATCTCAGAAAACAGTCAGAAAAAATGGTGATAACGACACGAAGTGGATCGCCACTAACATTACACCAAAATTCCTGATCCGAAGGTGGTTTACAAATTTCTGAGCATCTAATCGACTTTGATGCTACTCCACAAATTTTTTACCAAAAGAATTAAATAGAGAAAGGGTGCTAAAAGCTAGACAATGTAGGAAGGGTGATTTGAATAACCTTTGAAGGACCCCGATCATCAGCTCATCGTAGTCAAGGAGGCTGATTGATATTAAAGGCACGTGCGGTGCAGTGGTCGGAGGCTCCTGCAACACACACGTGGAATCGATCCCAAAGTCCAAAGCCCGCCAAGCCTTCCATTTCTCAGGGGCCAGCTGTTGGGAGGATGAATCTCCAACTGTACATCGCAGCCCGACACCCCTTAGGAAAATGGTATGATATAATATTAACAGAAAAATGAATAAATAAGATGACTGAAAGCCTCGCCATAGGTAAAACCTGTTGTGAAACATATTAGTAATAGGATGCGGTATAAGGAAGATTCCAAAATAAAAGCAGTGACATTTATTTTTAGTGCTTTTTTCTCGATGGGCGCGTGTGGCGCAGTGGTTGGAGACGCCACGGCGACACACACGTGGAATTGATTCCTGCGTCCATGGCCTACCAAGTCTTCCATCCCTCCGGGGTCGGCAAATCGGTGCCAGAATTATCTAAAAGTATAGCAGCACTGATTCGGAACATCGGTAGGGCAGCGCGAGTCATTGTAAACGCCAGATATGCATTCAATCATCCCCAACGATGCTTATTGAAGCCGAATGCGTGGCACTTCCTCAGCGATTGATCAACACTAAGAGCCTCACTCTTTACCCTTTATTAAAGAGCGATTTATACTGGTAATCATTCTTGGCGAGGGCTCCCAAGTTGAAGAGAGATGGAAACGAGATTTACTGAAAAAGACGGCATTTAATGAGAATAGCAGACAAAGGATAAACGAAAAAAATTGCGAAGTAGATTCAAAAAGGAAAGAGTTCTCCTCTGGGACAACCACATGCACGACAGGTCGACGTATTCGTCGCTCTCATAAATCAGCCGCAGCCGAAAACAATTTATGGAATATAGAATGGCCCTTGCATACGTTGCAACCGAAGTGTCCAGGTAGGTTAACGAACACCTTCAATATTTTACGATCTAGTATTTTTTCGCGAGATGCATTTTTTTAGCCAATAATTCTAAATTCTTCCTTTTCTAGTTTCAACACAGCAGCAAACTTCATGGGCAGAGCTTGTCACTTGTACGATATATGAAACAGATGAGGAGTGTTTTCAAGTAATCTTGTTGCTTATACGATGTCCTTACACAAATTTTTCCTGAGGTAAATATTTCAGCGTCATCGCTTTTTTCATAGCCACGACAATTCGGGGCGAGTGTCCACGGTAGTTGTTTCTTGCAACATGATTCTTCATAGTCAAGTCGAGTCTAACTGGAATGGAGCAATGAAATAGAGCGGGCTGCTATTTTAACGCAATGCAGACGTTGCTGTGAAATCCATAGATGTTTGATTCGTATCGTGGACACAGAAGAACTCATAAGTTTCAGGTTGATGGTAGCTTATGAGCCACACATCGTTGAATGCGACGATGCTGTCAACATTGCTGTAACTGACAGCTTCTGACTGAAACCGTAGAACGAAGCGCACTCACACGAATTCAATGGAAACATCGACGAAGGTCTTCATATCGCTGTGTATATTCTGCCCACCTTTTTTCTATTTCCTTGCCGTCGTGTCAAAAACGCCGACAAAAGACACCCAGTCGGTAAGCGCTTGTCTTCGCATCACTTTGGTAAACATCTGTGAAAAAGGGATAAACCAAACCCAATGTATTTTCTATGAACTTTTGTTTCTATGACTTTGACAACTCTTCATTAAAAAAGTGACTCCTTTGCTGCACAGGTTCCTTACCAATCAATTGAGATCCACAAATGTTTAGTATCTTCTTCCCGAATCAGAAATGATATTCGTCTCACAAACTATCGATGAAAAAGATGGAGAAAAAGCATTCCATCTAGCTGAAAAGTAAGTGGAGTCTTGTCCGAATTTTAAAAAATACCGCTTCCTTTCGAATTTTTGAAATTACTTTTTAAATACTGTAAATGGGAGAAGAAAAATGGGTCGAATTCTATTTACAGGTACAAGCAAATTATTTGGCCAGATGAATTCAGTAGGTAAGAGATCGAGTTGCTTTACACTAATTTGAAATTAACGCACTAATATTTAAAGTTACAAACACTCTTTCGCTATCGGCATCATTATCATCTTTGTTGTCATTCTGCTTTTATCACTTCGTAGTAAACGGTGGTGTATGTCAAATGTGAGTGCGTCATCCTCAAGAACCTCTTTATTTTTTACTTTCTTTTTTACTTTACAAATTTCCATAGTTGTCGCTTTTAAACGGTTTCATTTTATTGAGAAGAGAAAGGAAATAAAAGCAAAAGCAAGAAGATGACGAGGGAGGAGGGAAGTGTGGGTGGAGTGTAACCGCGACTGAGACTCCCTTAGCTCATCCAGAGATGTTAGACCATAAAACCTTCCCCTCTCGTGTCATATCGTGACGTCAGCTGCTGCCAAAAGTTCGATACCATTAAATTGAACTTTTCCATCATTTCAACGATTCAACTGAAATATTTGCAAAATTTGGACCTCAGGCCAGATCGATCTGCGGTTACCCTTTCCGGGGGCTCACGTGTTGCGCGAAGCACTTTTCATGCTCTTGCTTTGCCTTTCGCCTAGCCAGTTTTTCCTAACTCTGTCTATTAACAATAGGGAGTAAATAAATAGTCAACATTGTGATTTCGAGGAAAGCCTCAGGTTAAATGGGTTTAGCGTCGATTTGTACTCTCCAGATCAATCCGTTGATGGGTGATTGCTGGTGGCAGCGCTACGTAGAAAAATGACTGAGAGAAAGGCAGAACGAGGGCCTCAGTGGGGCTGCGCGTAAAATGTGGTCTCCCGGAAAAGGTAATCGGAGTTCAATCTGGCCTAAGTTCCACGTTTTGCAAATATCTCAGTGTCATAGTGGCTGTATTTCACATTATACCCTGCCGCGAAGAATAATAATAGGCACCGACAGTCTTAACCTTTTTATATATTATCCATTATAATTTTTCACGGCAAGGCATCATGTGAAGTACAACCAAAATGATGCTGAAATATTTGCAAAACTCCGGACCGCAGGTGTATGCGGTGGGGAACGAACGCTCTATTGTCCTTTCTGGAGAGTAGCGCGTTCACCACAACACCACGCGGGTCCTTCGTTTCGCCTGTCTCTCAGCTAGTTCTATCGATCTTTTGCCATCACCAATCACCCGTCAACGGGATTAATCTGGGGAGCCCAAATTTGCATTGAACCCAGTTAAGCTGAGGCTTAGTTATAATCGCAATGTTAACCCTTTTATCTACTGCTTAGCTGAGAGACAGGCGAGACGAAGGACCCGCGTGGTGTGGTAGTGAACGCGCTACTCCCCGGAAAGGACAATAGCGCGTTCGCTTCCCACCACATACACCTGCGGTCCGGAGTTTTGCAAATATCTCAGCATCATTGAAGTTACTATTAGAACAATTTGCAGCACTACTACTTTTCTGGTAGTCTTCAAATATTCTTAGGTAGTCGTTTAGATTATCTGTGGTCTTTTGTTCTAACATAAATGAAAAGGTATATTTAGAAAGTAGAGGAAGGAATTTTGTTCGAATAAAGTCTGGTAACTTATTACTCTAAATTCTTAATCTTCTTATTATTTTTATTATTACTATATTTATTATTCAATGGTGGTGAACGCGCCACTCACCGGAAAGGGCATTAGCGCGTTCGTTCACCACCGCATACACCTGCGGTCTGGAGTTTTGCAAATATCTGAGCATCACTGAAGTTATATTTCGCAATGTAAACCCTGCCGTTGAAAAGAGTAGGCAGTAAATAACAAGTTAAAATTTATTATTTAATGTTAGTAAGGTTACGAGGGAGGATGTTTGTATTTCAGATCGAGACTGAGTCGGATCGACAACGATTGCGATTGTGAAAAGATGAAGAAGATGGGACAATTCTATGAAATTTCACAGTGAGGACGTAATATTGAATAGCAACACCTCAACAAAACTGGCCCGTGATTGCATACAGTCATGGCGGAAATCTTCGAAAAGAAGAAGAAGCGTGCTTAAGACGTAAACGACTTTAAGAAAACTATATGATTATTTTTCTTCTCTCTAACTGTTGACAGTAATGGAGCAGAGATAACCTACTGTACGGTTTTTGCATCAATTGTTACGACTTCTCGTGCGTAATTCTTTCTAGTAGTTAATAAACACTTTATTATACAGTTATTCAATAGAAGAAAATGTCGACAACGATTGTTCCACATAGCACCGGATACAGTGGCAACGTAGAGGTTTACTGATCTTTTCGCGACAACGCTGGATTTTTGAATAATAACACCTATTTCTTAATTAATGAAGTGTTTGAAGAGCTCAGAGCTCCATAGACTTTTAGAAAAGAGTCTACTCTATTCTTTTTATTTCTTCCTTTTATAATTTTTAACTAGGAGGAGGAAATCGCAGTGGTAGTGATGCCGATCATCAAGAGTACGGTTCTGGTGCAGCCACGCCTCTGACTCACCAAGCCTCTAACCCTTCCAGGGTTGGAAGATTCTCATTAGACTTGTCTGGGAGAAGCTCACTCCATGCAATCGAAGGCGGAATTTTCAAGCATCATCCAAATCCACATGCAAAAGTTCGAAAAAGGCCTTCGTGTATGACGGATTCCAAGAAAACGAATCGAGTGCAAGAAGTGCTGGGATCCGCAGGTGTGGAAGATAGGCCATGTAAAAGGAGATAGCTTATAACGTTGTAATTTTGTGAAAAAAACATCATCTAAAATGTATAACTTTACAATTCATAGTGTAATACAGTGTTATATGATGTCATATTCAGCTATTTACAAGTCCTTGTATTCTTCCGAAAATTTTCTTAAGACCACAACTTTCAGAAAACGGTGGCGAAACTTAAAGTTTTAAATTTTCCAAGAGAAGGCTAGTAGCTGCCAACATAAGCGAAACATTGGGGAACAGCACTGTGCTATGCTTGTTCATTTGCGTTCATATTTAAAATATGTACCAATAAACAATGAACGAGAAGAAGTATATCCACGTTGGCGAAACGGGTTTGCGTCCACTCTGGGCCCATTTAAAAGAACACTATAAATTTAAACTGGAACCAAACACTCCACTAGGCCCTCATAGGACACGAAAGCTTAACCAGGTAGATTTTGTCCTCGCACTGAAATCCAGGACATCAGCGCGTGAAACTTCTGAGGCGTTTTGGATTAACTCCAAAAATCCAAAAATAAACCAAAAGGAGAGGTGTCTTGTGATCACGCGTGACCTAGGTTCATATTTCAGGCCGATTCTGTGACCTGACACTGGCACATTCCTCGCTCATGTCTACAGTCCGTGCGGCTGGCCTCCACCAAATAACTGCAAGGTCAAGAATGAACAAAACGGACGGTAAGTCCTATAGAGGTCTCCTCATCGTGTAAGAGTTAAATTCAATTATTCCTCGTTTGTACCACTTGACCATCATGTGTTCGAATCCGCTTCCTGAAGTAACAAAACCCACCATCGTTCCTAGGTTGATGAATTGTTACCAGACTCCTCTGCGATGCGAGGAACACTGGATTGCTACATTAGTAAGCAATTGAAATTTGTTGTACAAGCTGAATGTTTATTCAAAGACTTCTCTGGCGTTTCGAATAGAGTGGAATGCATTAGCCGAAAATGGTCGATTGAATCTATGTCGAGTACTTTATCCTTTGTTATTGCTCTGTCCTATCCCTATCTTCGCGACAACGTCCATCTTGCTTTGGTGCAGCGTAGGGCGACGCCTGCTTTCAGCCGTCGTAGATCTGCAAATTTTTCTGTAATAGAAGAGTTTTTCGATTAGTGGAGAACTGAAGAGACTGACATCATGAGAAACTATAGAGCAGGTTTTGCTCTATCGCTTAGTATGAAGGCTATGCTTGGAATTATTTGCTAACTGTTCCTATGCTCCGTCATAGAAGCTTCTGTTGAGTCCATTTCTGCACTTTTTTATCTACCAATTCCATATGATAGCTACGGTTCATTATAGCGATTAAAATTGAAATAGCACCAACTGATTCTGAAATTACCATTAATGAGCTTATTCGGAAAAAAAGGCTCTTGGATATTTTAAAATGCAGAATAGAGCTTTTACTGGTCGACGCTCCTTCATTATCTAAGATGAATAGGCTATCGATAGATTAGGAGAAGAGTGCGGAGAGGTGTTTTGAGTGCGAAAGCAAGCCACTAGAAAGAAAATGACCTCTATGCAGGTCACATCGGCCACAGCGCTCCTTTACTTATGATTACTGCAGAGTTGACGTTGTCACGAAAGAATCACTTCCAGTAATCATTGAATGACTCCAGCAGATGTTTGGAAAATCTGCACTCGTTCCGACGAGCGGTTTTGTTGGTTGCACTTGCTTGAAGCGATATTAGTGCCACTCTTTTGATATATGATACACCTTCCCTAATCATTTCTATAAGAAGCTTGGCACGGATAGAAGAACATTTATTACAGTCACAATAGCTCGGCACACAGGAACACCTTAAGCACTATAAGGCAGCAAGTCACTGAGAGGACAAGTGAAGGTCAATGTATAGTAGGTTTGACTTGAATCCCTTGACATGAAAACCAAAGTAAGATGGATGATATCGATATCGTTTGGTAGAATATGTCCAAGATCTGAACAAGAAGTCGCCAAAACATCAGCCACTGGATCACGTCAAAAACAATAATTGACACCAACCTCACGTCAGTTCAACAAAGGCGATTCTAAGAGTATATACATATATATGGCAGCACTGCCACTCATACGTGGAATCGATCACCGCGCCCATGTCCCGCTAAGGCTTCCATCCCTCCGGGGTCGGCAAATTGGTAGACTTCTGTGGAAGGATAGCAGCATTGGCTCTATACATCAGTAGGCCACCACGAGTCATTGTAAAGACCAGAGTGAAGTCGAATGCAAGGCGCATCCCTCAGGGATTGATCTATGCCGAGAACTTTACCCATTATCCTTTATATACGTATATCAATTACTAGTGCCGAGATTTACAGAAAGCCGGCGTTTAAACTTATTACGAAATGTATTAGAAGCACATTTACGACTTGTAAGAGACGTATTGTTATAGTAAGATCTTTTTAACCAAGATTGTCTTCGCTTGAAACGACAGCATTGGGCAGGACGAGCACAGAGATGCAGCTGAAATCTAATGACCATTCCAGGCTACTCAGATCGGAAAAAACTAAGGTGAAGATATGTGAGAGTAAGAAGACCCACAATGCACACACATTTGTAACTGAGCACTAGACAAAGGACTTGATCATGAAGGCAAGAAGGGTAAGGTATGACGTCATCGGACTGGCTAAGACGAGAAGACGCCTCCTATTCAACACCGCCTATGATAGTGGAGAAGAGCTGCTCCTTGGAACATGCGAGTGTAGAGGAATCGGCGGAATCGGCGTTCTCGCCATCCAACACGAGTTTGGCGTCCAGCATCGGTTCATTTGAACAACTGATAATTCGAATCGGACGTTTACTGCTGAAAAGGTGATGATCAATCCCTGCTTTGATAAGCTCCGTCGTCTACGCACCGACATCATGCTATGACGAAGACAAAGTCAATACGTTCTATATGATCTTAGAAGAGTTTTGCGGAAAAGGCCATACATCTTTTAAGGTAATTACTGGAGGAGCGCGTGTAACGGAGTGGTCGGAGACGCCCTCCAACACACGTGGAATCGAGCTCTGCGCCCATTGCCCACCGAGCCTTCAGTTTCTCCAGGGTCGGCAAATTGGTAGCAGACATGTCTGGGAGGACAGAGCAGCGGTTCGATACATCGGTAGGCCACCGCGAGCCATTGTAAAGGTCAGATATGCATTCAATCACCTCCAATGATTCGTAATTAAGTAATTAAATTCGTAATTAAGTCGAATTCATGACGCATACCTTTGAGATTGATCAACGCCGAGAGCTTTGTTCCTTTATCCTTTAATCATTGGAGACTTTAACGCTGTGATTGGATCTAGAAGAGAGTCTGAAGAACGTCACACTGGGACCAGCGCATTAGAATGGAACGATCAGAGAGAGTAGAGTATCTATCTGAGTAAATCATGATGGCGAAAACCATTCATGGTAACTTGTTCAAGAAGGTGACCTACACGATGACGGCAATTACCGCCTAATCTGGTTGCTGTCTGCGTCTATGAATTATTCATTCGAGTGATGCTAGGCAGGAATGAGAGAAAATTGGAATAAGGACTGCCAAGTGAGCTAGCAGGGATTCGAAAAAGATTCAATACAGTGGAAAACATCGACGTGATAACAAGACTGAACGAAGTATCGCCAGAACAAAAGAAACCGATGTCTCTCAGTTCCTTCAATTAAAGAAAGCTTCAGACTCAGTTGAGATAGAAGCAGTCACAGAAGCCCTGGACAATCAGGGAGTTTCTACTAAGTATATGGAGATTCTTCACCAGCCACATAAAAATTTTACAACAGAAATGTCGCCATCCTATAACGATATTAATATTGACGTCAAAATAGGGGTTAGGAAGACGATAGCTTTTCGCCAAAATTATTTACCGCCACTCTCGAGTACGTCGTGCGAACACTGGAATTGGCCAACATGGGAGTGAAAATCGACGGTCGGCAGTTACACCATCTTCGCTTTGTTGATGACATCGTCCTTATAACAGCAAACATTAGCCAAGCAGAACGAATGCTGGCCGACTGATGATCATAGTTCTTCAAGAAAACCCTAGGAAAAAGCGATTGTGCTTAGTGGATCCTTACAGCGAGCAGAACCTACTTGGCTACTTTTGCAAGCGACAAGGAGAAGTGGAAAGCATACAAGTGCCCGCTCGGGTCACTTGAAGATAACGGGACGACAGATGTTTGGTGTTACTAGATGACTTTTAAAGCAAGTTTTTCCTGCTTGAAATGCTTTCACTCATCTAATCCGGTTAATATTATTCTTTCGACAAATGACGCGTGTAATTCAAATACATGCCCGCAAGTGAAAAAGAAAAGTCTGTTAGGAAATGCTAGGGAGTCGACTGTTTAATTTTATTCTTCCCACAAATAGTACATGCAATTAAAGTGTAAACTCGCATACCAGAATGGAAAGTGTGTAGAGAAACCACAGGAATAACGGAAGCATATAGAACTTGTATAGATCTTATCGAATAGATGTCCAAAAATCACTAACACGACAGCAAATAAGCAAACTACAAAATGGATAAAGAATCATAATCTCTCAGCAAACACCAAAATTTACTTCGTAAGTGGAATTCAGCAGTGCTCAAGCTTTCTTTTTCTGTGCTGCTCTCTTGCTTTTCGCCGGCAACCGGACATCATTCTGAAGATCCCAGCACTTCTTTCAAATGATTGCTTTCGTGCATCCATATTCCACGGTCTTTGTATTCGTGTGTGAGTTTGGTTGCGGCTTGGCAGATTTTTGGTCTTCCAAATGTCGTTGAATGTTAATAGAGCAGATTATACACGGATTTCGGGGATGGCCGTTCTAAGACGCTCAAAGGTCTTCATGACAGGCATTCACCTTCCTTCTTGGATTAGAGGGAACTTTCCAGACATGTCAAGAACCAATTTCCGGATCTCGAAAGCGTGGTTGGGAGGAAGTCGTGGGTATATTGTTGATATAGTATAGGATCGAATCAGAACCTTTCGCATGTTGAACGGCTTCACTACCACTGTACTATCCATCCTCATAAACATACATTCTATTCTTATCACAGACGAAAGGGATTAATGGACCACCAGAATGCTGCCGATATTCTTTTGCCAATGGTTATTGGACGAGTTTCACAAATTTAATTAATTTGGAAATGCTCAAAATGCAATCACATTAATGTAACACTCAACTGTAGACTAAAAAACTGGCCGACTGGAGGGCAAAACAAGAGCCGCAGTTGGTGTGGTGGATAGCACGTAGTAGCCCCTGTATTATACCTAAGTGTTTCTTTTTTGCAATTAGTGACAAAGACAAATGTGAAATGTTTCCAGATAATTTCATAGACTGTTACCATCTAATGGAATATGAATCCAATCAACACTTGTACGAGTTTTGATTTATCTTCACTATTGATGAATTAAAACTTAATTCCGGATCGTTACTCTATAGATTAGAATGGCAAATAGAAAACTAACTAAAATGACAAAAAAAGCCAAGTAGTAAAAATATCTTGGTTCATTACCTCTCCTCTCACCCCTCTCACACGAAAAGGGCGCTTATAAGAAACATGTTTCGGACAGCAACCAACGTGTGCACGGGAAGAGAGCAGAGAGAGGAGTCCCGGAACTTGGCACGGCAAATAGCCGTTTCTAATGGCTACGAAACTGTAGCTCAGGATAGGTGTAGAGGAAATCGTAGGCCTCCAAACGACAACTCTAGCGATAGAAGGGTCCCGTTTATCCTACCCTTCATCTCAAATGATATAAGTACAGCTATAAAACGCTGCTTAAGAAGGGCGGGCTTAGAGAATTCGGTGAGCGTAGTTGAAATACCACCGAGTAATCTTAAGCGCCAGCTAGTTCGTAACCGCCTATATGACCGTCTATGTGCAACTCAAAATTGCATAATTTGCCCCAGTGGTAGAGACGGTGATTGCATGAGCTCGGGTATAGTTTATCTGATCTCCTGTAAGACGTGTGGTGACGAATACATTGGCGAAACGGGTAGACCCCTCTGTGTCCGCATGAAAGAACACCTAGCCGGCAAAAATAGACCAAATACCCCGCTAGGCACGCATAGGACCCAGAGACATAACGGGGACGACTTCGAAGTATGTGTCACGATCCTCGCACGCGAATCGAGAACACAGGCGCGAAAAACTCTCGAGGCACTCTGGATTAATTCCAGAAATCCGAAAATGAACCGCAGGGAAGAATGCCTCATTATCACGCGTGATATAGGGCAGTATATAAAACTGCTTTTCTGATGTGAGGGGCACATTATACTTCCACGTGATTTCTGTGCGGTTGGTCTCTACGTGACATACTTAGTGGAAACCTCATAGAAAGTGGTGAGTGTGCAAAGCTGTGTTCAAAGTGATTGAAATCTTGGTTTGGGGTTTCTTTGTTTGGTTATGGAGGCGTCTGGCCGAGTGAGTTGCTATCAACTTGACCTTTCCAGGCTCTGAAGAAGGCGAAATTCGCCGAAACGTCAGCTTAATCGTGAACAAAGAACAATAACACCTCGCGTTTGCTCAAAAAAATACGAATAAAATGACAAACTAAAATGGTAAATAGCCATTTTAATGGCTACGAAACTGCAGCTCGGGATAGGTGTAGAGGAAACCACAGGCCCTCCAACGATAACTCTAGCGGCAATAAGGTCCCGTTTATACTGACGTTCATTTCAAATGAAGTAAGTGCGGCTATAAAACGCTGTTTAGGAAGGGCCGGTCTAGAGAATTTGGTAACGATAACTGAAATACCACCGAGTAATCTAAGATGCTAAATAGTTCGTAATCGCCTATACGACCGTCTATGTGCAACGCAAAATTGCATAATTTTCCCTAATGGTAGAGACGATGATTGCATGAGCTCGGATATAGTTTATCTGATCTCCTGTAAGGCGTGCGGGGACGAATATGTTGGCGAAATGGGTACACCACTCTGCGTTCGTATAAAAGAACACTTAGTCGGCAAACGTAAACCAAGTACTCCACTAGGCACGCATAGGACGCAGGACATAACGGGGAGGACTTTGAAGCACGTGTTACGATCCTCGCACAAGAATCGAGAACACAAACGCACAAAACTCTAGAGGCATTCTGGATTAATTCCAAGAATCCGAAAATGAACCGCAGGGAGGAATGCCTCATTATCACGCGTGATGTTGGGCAGTATATAAGCCTGTTATTTTGATGAGATGGGCACAATACGATTCCGTATGAACTCTGTGCGGTTGGTCTCCACGTGACATATTTAGTGGAAGACTCACAGAATGAGGTGAGTGTGCAAAGACTCTGTGTTCAATGTGATTGAAATTTTGGTTCAGCACTTTCTCTGTTTGGTTATGGAGATGTTTAGTCGCGTACATTAAAGTGAACCTGACTTTTCCAGGCCCCGAGGAAGGCGAAATCAGCCAAAACGTCAGCATGTACGTAAATAAAGAAATAAAATAACACCTTCTGTTTACTAAACAGAAGTAGAAAGAACTATAAATCAGAGTTTGGACAGCCTTTATTTTGCGCTACTAGATTTAGCCGGAAAACACAGGCTTTTGTTCCAAAACTCTTGGAGCAGAAAGCTGAGTACACGACTGTCTTATAAAGCTCTCCCAAATAACAAGAAATGACCCTTGCGTATAGTAGGTAACATTGTACCGCCTACTATGTGCATCCGAGTGCACCATGTGCACCATGTGGTGCCATGTGTGAGTGTATCACGTGCGTGTGAGACCATGTGCATCAGAGTTTGCAAGCATTTAGATATACCCACTCCCTTTGAATTAGAACCGTACCTGCACGGATGATCACCCAGCCACGAGTATGTGGAGGGTGCAAGTCCACGCACCATAGCTGGGAAAGGGATCTCATCACTCGAGTCTAATTCTACCTCAGGGGATATCCCGCACATATTTAATATAAAGGGCACTTCTCTTCCACCATACGAACGTGCTCTATCTGTAACCTCATGATTGGCAGGTTGAAGGCCATCTACAGCACGGATATCAGTAGAGCATTCCAAAAACCTACGACAAAATGTACTAGACAATCCAGCACTTTCACTTTGCTGCAAAAAATCCCTGTCTCTGAAATTTGAACAGGACCATCACACCACCTCCTAACGGTTAGCGCCTCATCGCCGCTGTAAGGTGTTCCTGGGCGTCAGGTTGCGATATACAACTGAGGACTCATCTCTCTAACAGGGTTTCCCAAGCTTAGAGGGAGTCCGGCTTTTCTATCAGGAAACGCAGATACTATCGCCTGTATCACCTGTAGTCCCACTGATCGTCGAGTGACTCGAGCGGGCGCCAGAAATTCTTGCATTTTTCTCTGTCGCGTGCAAGAGTAGTCCAGTGGGTTCTGCTCGCACTAGGGACTCGTCGAGCATCATATCTTTCTTCTAGGGTCTTCGTGAAGAACTCTGGCCATCTGGTGAGTGGTCTTCCTGCAGTGCGCTTAAAATCCCGAGGGATTCAGTCACTAACGACTCTTGTCTATCGGTTGTAATTCACACGCATTGCTTGTCCGGCCCACCTAATCTTCGACTGTTTGGCGCACAAAACGGAATCTTTAATTTTTGATCGCTGATGCAGGTCGGAGCTTCGGATCCCATCCTTTGTGTGGAACGGGATACTCGTAGCATCGTCATTTCGACTGCGCGTTCGATAACGCCGAGTGTCCTTTCATCCTGCTTACGCAGCGATCAGGTTTCTGACGCATACGTTAGGGCAGGAAGTACCGTTGAGTGGAAAAAGTAGGCACGGAGTCGGGTGTTCTGCGAAATTGGGGGCTCCTTAGGGGCCACGGGAATGACGCTTGTTTTTTTTTTACTGTGTTTAGCATTTTTAATACCCACACATAGCTTGCTGGGCTCTGAACGTGAGGGCTGGGTATAATCACGGGTAACTTCCTAGGCTCTACCAGAGTGGACATGGACCTTACTTGCTCGAGGCGACTCCTAACCCCTTCTATGTACTCCCCTGTCACGTGATTGCAGACTTTCGGCGGAATTGACTCCTAAAATACAATCCGCATAAGCGAGAACGCACCTACACATGCATGAATACGCCTAGCGAATACAGAAAGTGTGTGTCAAATCGGCGCAGTGGAAACAGGGAGTCCATCACTTGGATCCACCTGCGTCCCAGAGAAGCAAAGGTCGCTTTTGGTCCGCGATGAACCCCTATCCGCCACCTGGGAACGCACCACGTAGCCTCGCGACTAACCGGCTTAAGATTCCTAATATGAGGGAGAACCGTGGACGCAGATACTAGTAAACTAAAACCAGGATCCACCACCGTCTAGGACAGCGACTGACTCTGGTGGTGACGACCTGGGGCAGACTTTGGCCTGGCTAAACTCGGGACGCCAGAGAAGCACAATGGCTAGACCAGTAACACTCCGAAACAACGCAAATTACGCTGGAGCCTGCACAACCAGAGAAGACAGGTCATCCACGTATCCGAGCAAGTACTATCAGACCAAATTTGATGGCATAAGCTGCATTTAGAAACTTTACCTGCTTGGTTAAACGGATATTTTATTCATTTAAAAGCATCTTGCGAAGTGTCATACTAGTTCTATTAAGTTGCTATCTCGCAGGATGAGAAAGTTTGTTCTTTTTTCTCGTGGAACCCTAAGACTGTCACAACATGTTTTTGAACGAAGGAGTTCGCACACGCTTGTGTAACGGTTCCAGAACTGCGCTGTGAAACCAGTCTTCTACCAGAGCAGTTTCAATGCGTAGACATACTTAGTTGTAGTAGAGTTTGCAGATGGAAACTGAGCTATTTACTATTTTGTATAATTATTGCTTTATGATGAAATCTCGGATTTACGTCAAGGCATGATAACTGTGGAAACCTCTTGTAGTGAAGGAGAGGTAAACAGCAAACAACTGACCTTAACAAACTCTACTGGAGGGTTTTTAGGAACTCCGTGGATGCTTCATCTGACTTGAGCTTCTCAGGTATTGTAAATTATAGCCATTTCAAATAAAATTACGTATCGAGTATGTGCGTTGTGCAGTGACGGACCTTGGCGCAAGTGCAGTGCGATTTCAAACGGGTGCAATCGTGACGTTTACATTTTGGATCGTCCGTGAGGGTGTTTCACTTTGATCATTTTTCTTACCAGTACAAGCTATTAGTCGACTCTTTTAGCTCACACTAAGTCTTTGTTATGTCTCTTTTTTATCGTGACCTGTTAAGAATGCTTAAGATGTTTCAGGATGCGCGTCGAAAACGACAACTTGGAGGGTGTTGCTGATCAAGCTCTATCTCTTCTTACAGAAATGAAAAGAAATCCCGACGTGATGCCTCCATACAATGTGTGCTAGTTTTTATCTTACTGTCTTATTACTGCTATTTATGTTTTGTTAAGGAAGCAGTCATGAGGGCCTGTATTGCGAAAATGAACGAGCTCTATAGTCAGAATAACGAATGCGTGTGAGTTTCTTTTCAAGCAATCTTTAATCTTCTCTAGGCCTCCTTTGCTTAAATTCTGTGCGGACCATCAACTTTAGACAACTTAGAATCTCCGACAGGTCTTCCACACTCATGACTTCTGCTTTCACTGTGCTCTTGAATCCTTTACAGTGATTCTATTCCTGATTCCCTAACGATAACGACTTTCAGTACACGATTGAGATCAGAAGGTGAACGAGCAAGTCGTGAGCTTGAAGCATTAATGATATGTCGGAATGAAGCTCTACAGCACATACGAGTATGTTAGCCTTGTTTGTTTTCCCCTACCGTGAATGTTCGAACATTTCTGTTCTTTTCTTCTCTTTTTTTTCTATTGAAGGCAACCGCCTTTGCTTTTATCAACTTCACATGGTATATACAACGGTTTACCACCTCATCGTGGCTGAGAGGTGTTCCTAGGTGTCAGGGTGTGATGTACAGCGGGGAATTCATCCCCCGGTAGTGTCTCCTAAGCTGAGAAAGAATTCGGCGTTTCCATTAGGATGCCCAGCTAAGAGTAAACCAAGACCAGAATCAGTCATCGTACTGGCATCAAACTGGTCGCAAATCGTTTTCTGGTCCACAACGGCAGCGACTGTATGAGGCGGTGACGACCTGAGGCATTATTTGGCCTGACGGACCTCGGGACTCCAGGGAACTACAGTGACTAAGCCATCAAAACTCCGAGAAAACGAAAATTATGCTCGAACCTGCACAGTCAATGAAGAGTGATTAAGTATACATAGAAAGGAGCCCAGGAAGAGTGAAGAAATGCTAGTAAATGCTATCTTTATTATTGGAAAACAGTTGCACGATGAAAAACTTTTCTTAGTCCGGAAGGACTAGGGAGTACTTATAGCGATAACCGCAGACGGTACTACTACGAGTTCTCCGATAGCCGATAGTATCTAAGCAAAAATCTTTCCAAACTAGAAGTTAGTAGTTATAAAGAAACTCTGCTGGGCATGAATGTTTCTTCGTAGGAACAGGTTATTTTGGTAGAAATTGGTAGCTATAAAACCGTTGTTTCGCAAACGATGCGATTAATGACTTTTTTGAAACGTGAAGTATTTTTTCACTGTGTTTGATTATTTCAAAGCGAAACGAAGGACCCGCATGGTACGGTGGTGAACGCGGTTAGCCCCCGGAAAGGGTAATATCGTATTCGATCACCGCCGCTGACACCTGCGGGCCGAAGTTTTGCAAATCTGTGAGCATCACTGTAGTTGTATCTTTTCGTTCTGAGATGGGCATTATCTGAATGTATTTGTTTCAGAGGTGTTGTTTGGCTTATATTCATGCTCGGGCCGAAAGAATACGTTCATATCGTTGGCGTTTAGGTGGTGTGCTTCCAGCATCCATTAAGGTTTACCTTTCTTTCTTAACTTACTGGATTCATTACCTTTGGCTTATTATGTTTTTTCGTAGAATAACCTGTGTGAGGCAGAAATAGAGTTCTTCAATGAGTACTGCAGCTGTTTGGCCGAATTTCAAGCTGGTATCGGTGAAAATGGCGTTAATCTTTTGTTAAGTACACATCCACCTAAAGCACTGTATGTTCAGGTTGGTTAAATTTCTAACATATTATTTTGCCGCAATATTTCGAACTTTTGAATTGCTGTTTGGTATCACTCAATCAAGGGCGCGTGTAACACAGTGGTAAGAAGCGCCCGGTAATACACATGGGTCCGAACCCGAACCCCAGGTCCCCTAAGATCTATATTCCTCCAGAGTTGGCAAATTGGTACCAGACTTGTCTAGGAGGATAGCAGTACCGACTTGACACATCGGTAGGCCACTGCGAGTCATTGTAAAGGTCAGATATGTATTCGATCACCTCCAAACGGTGCTTAATAAACTCGAATGCATAGCATTTCCTTCAGGAAGTGATTACCACCGAGAGCCTTAACCACTTCCGACATGAGTTACCGTGCAGTGGAAGCATTATATTTACATTCCTGTCCTTAATCGTGAAGTGGCTTGTTGTGATTTGAATTCCTTTTATATTGTACTTGACGGACACTGCTTCCAATTTTTGCTTACATTCTAAGCAACAGACAATCAGCAGCTCAGTACTTTTATTCTACGAGCTGAAATTTTTGCTTTGTAATAGAAAGGGTGTTGTAGCAGTGACGCCACATGTTCATTTTTCTGAATTAGCTAGATGACCAATAGAGTGTCTTTTTTTTCAGTTGTAGCAATCCTCCACTAAAAAAAGATGCTGGCTCGAAATGGAAATGCATTGTCAGTTCGTGCACCAGCAGACGACATTCATTTGTTTGTCCTTCTCTTGAAGTCATCTTTTTAAACATACAGCTCTACTTTTGACGCAGTGATAACTAGTTTTTTTGGCTTTCCCTCTGACAACTTTTTTTTCGTTGCACATGACACGAAAGGATATTTGAATACATAATGTCCTGCAAGTGTCAGCAGAATTGACAAACATGGAATGCAAAGGATATACCCGGCATTTCTTAAGGGGTGGAGTAGCTTGTATAGTATAATTGAAAGTTTGGTTGGACTAGCAATTTCTATTGCTGTGATAACTTTCTGATACTTTATTACAGAACGGTGTTCATATTACATGCTGCAAACTAAGCCATAATGTTTAAGAGTTTCTTGAGCTGAACACATGTGTATTCCTTCATTGGTAAACTAACGCGAATTTGATAAAATACTTTCTTCGGCCAATGCTTCGGGCCTTTACCTTCTTCAGAGCTGGATTGATTCGACTTAGTTGTCCACAGTCGTCCCTTCTTCCGATGTGGGTGTCTTCGTGATCGCATCGAGTCGAGTCCAGTGGAGCACCACTCGAATGAAGTAACCTCATTCGGCAACCTTCTTTTATAGAGGACGGTTGTTGATAGTGATTTTCCGTTGATAATTGTTTGTTCTCAGGCCAGAGCGTCCTGAGAAGTTGGTGTCATAATCAGCCATCAAAGATTTTCTTATTAAACCATATTATTTCATGTAGCAATTCCCGGGACCGACTTTCTGTTAACCTCGGCACTGATTGATAATTCGATGTTTTTCTTTAATAAGCTGACACGAGGTTCTTATTACAGAATTTATTAGGATACAATAGCTGACGTTTCAGCGGTTTCGCATTCTTCAGACCCTGGAATGCTCAAATTGGGATGCGATCTACTCAGCCAAACACTTTCATAACCATACCAGATAAAACTTAACAAATAAATATGCATTGGTATAAGAAACAGCTTCATTTAAACACCTACCGTTTATTTGTTGTAAGTATTTGAGTTAGTTGATGGATAGCAGCCGCACAGAATACGTGGGCGATAACTGTGTCTGTGTCAGGTCATTGGATTAGCCTGAGGTATCGCGCCAGGTCATGCGTGATGACAATACAGTCCTTGCGGTTCATTTTTGAATTTTTGGAATTAATCCAAAACGCTTCAAGAGTTTTACACGTGGTTTTAATTTAGATTTACCGACTAGGTGTTCTTTTATGCGGACGCAGAGCGGTCTACCCGTTTCGCCAACGTATTCGTCCCTGCACGCTTTACAAGAAATCTGATAGACTGTACCTGAACTCATACAATCACTATCTACTGTTAGAGCAAATTATGCAGTTTTTCGTTTACATAGACGGTCATATAGGCCGTTGCGAACTAGCTGGCGTCTTGGAGTGTCCGATGTTATTTCTATCAGCTCGAAAGACCTACTTTCTATAAACCTCGGCATAGATAGTTGATATATTTATTTATGTGATCTTATAAACTGATCTTCTTAAGCTGACGCGAGGTTGGTACAGATCTTCGTTGTCGTTGTCGTTGTTTTTGATGTTATTGATCGATGGCTGACGTTTCGGCGACTTCGCCTTCCTCAGAGCCGTGATGTTACGTGCGTTATTTCTATCACTTTTACGGAATTCTCTAGACCGGCCCTTATTAAGTAATGTTTTATAGCTGCACTTACCCTTTATTTCAAACGAATTAGGTGCAGACTCACGGCACCCACGCATACTGGAGACCTGTTCTTTAATGCTAAAGGTTTTTGAAATACGTTTAGTACCAGTTGTAAATTCTTCACTGTGCGCTTTTTTTGCGGTGAAGTGTTGTCTTTTCATCGTGCAACTAAGTAGATTTCGTATTTGTTTGTATTATTGTTTGGTGCTCAAGGACACGTGTTGCGCAGTGATCGGAGGCGCCCTGCAACACTTGGGATCGATGTCCGCGTCCCTGGTCCACTAAGCCTCCCATATCTTTGGAAACGACAAATTGGTACTAGACTTATCTGAGAAGATAACACCACTGGCTCCGTACATCAGTAGGCCGCCGCGAGTCATTGCTTAGGCCATACATGCATTCAGTCATTTCCAAACGATGCTTAATGAAATCGTATACATGGTGCATTCTTCAGGGATTGATCAGCGCCGACAGATTAGGGTTTTTTTATAGTACTTACCAATGAAAAGTGTTTTAAGGTTCGCGTCCTTGAAAACTATGGAGAATTTGAGACGTCGGATGGGAATTTGGTTATGCTGCAGGTGAATTCTATGGTATGTGTAATTACTTTTATTTCAAATACTTTCCTGAAGCAGGGTTTCAGTTGTTCATCTGACTTACCTTATATGGTCTACTATGTAACTTTAAACGTACTGAAATATTTATGAAAGGGTAAAAACTATCATCTTTGAGAGTGAGTGGTATAGTTCGAAACCTATTAAATCATGCAGGTGACGTTTTACATACAGGTGAATTATCACTAGACACAAATAACCAGTGGTTTTCGATGAAATCCTAGGTGATCCAGCCAGGCTTTGTTATTGTCTCTTTCTGTGTTATTAGAACTGAAGAAATGCTTAAGATGTGGTCCCATGGTGACCACAGTAACATACAGTGACATTGTTTTCTTATAGAAGTATTATGAAGTATGGAAAATGAATATGATGAAGTAGTTTATTGTTGTGAACGTCATGATTGGGATTTCAGCATTCTTTGCCGCGACATGACTGTGAGATGCTAATCAGACAGGGTATTCTGGAGATCGCCAGCTAGAATGTGGGTGCTGGAATTGTGACCGTTAGGCTCTGATTCACGTCCGTATAGTGCGGGCTTCGTCCTCCGGTATTCATAATTATTGATCGAATATTGATCAAAGATGTGTTGCAGTAATCGAAACTCTCTTAATATGAGGAATGTCGCGTCGTTCTGAAAGTTGTTATAAATTGATAACTGGTTGTGAAATAGCTCGTAAAGAGAGGTAACTACTAATGATCAGTCTTCGTAACCAAGTCTCACGTTCGTTAGGTTGAGTGGGAGTGATCTTTCGTTGTTGCTGTGGTGGCACATATTTAGTATATTCGTGTCCAAGTGAACTGAAACTTCTAAGATAACCTGAATAATCAGAGGAGTGAAATGTGCGCTATCTTAAGTTATTATGCCGATGTTGACAAGAGTTGAATGATCTTAAAAGCTAGAAAATATTTGAACAGGCTTACCGTCGCAAATTCTGGTTTGCAAATGTGTGTCGATTCTGAACCATAGCTCTTGTGTCGTCTGAATCGACGCTCCTATGCTTTTGTAGCCTGGAGCCATGGCCACCCAGGGGTTTCTGTTTGCTAAGATATTTTGTTTATTTTCCTGTTATTAGCGTGTGAAGGCGTACCATGAACAGTTCGTTAAGCCAGCTTAGTTGCAATAAAAGACTATGGTAAAGTTAGATTACGAAGCAACGAGGTTTTCAAATTTTCCTGATAGCTTCATTACCGACGCGTTTCCAACCTAAACGAATGATGAGTTTTTGAATCTGTCGTTATGATTTTTAGGAAACTGTGGACAATAGAGAAAATGTTGTAACTCTGTGAGTATATAGTACTAAATCCGTCGATTAATTCATGAATTTTTTAAAGTCCGAGGCGTTAAACAAGGATGCTAGGAAACTCTATGTGTAGTTCTTAAGGGACCCAGAGAGACAAGGTTCCTGCATTTCAAGGTCAGTAACTTCCCTAAGTTCAGATCAAACCACTTGTCAGCCGACACCATCAGTATCGATGCATTGTTATATGAACTGCGTACGCGGTCAACGTTCTCATCCATCACACAAATCTAGATCTCATCAATTTTCAAGTGGTTGGAATCTCCCGCCTACGATGCTTCGCATGTGGTTGAACTAATTCAACGACATGTGTCAGTAGTGTTGTTCATTCAACCTTGCTTCTAAGTCGTACTTAACAAAAACCAGTAAAGCGGTTGGCTTCCTGATAACGTTTTACACTCTTCTGAGGTGTCGACAGATTGGTACATTACTTGTCCTGGAGATTAGAAAAACACTGAGTTGATACATCGATAGGCTCTCGAAAGTGTCTCTCAATAGAGTCGAATGAAGGACACGTCGCTAAAGGGTTGATCCACGCGAAACGCTTTTTTCTTTACCATTTTATTTAAAACAACATCAGTAAATTCAACAGTTAAGGTGGTAGCACGAAGATCTTATCTAATTCTATATATGACACCTAATATTCTGTTTGCCAGTTTCTCTACTGCTCATCATCCTGGTTAAGTAAAATTGTAATACTAGGTGAACTAGAGCGTCTCTACTAGGGTATAGGTCAAGATATGATGAACTTCTAGGGTAAAGAAACTTCGGAATATGGGACACCATGGGATTACCATAATCAAAATTAGTTTGTTACGACATGATTATCGTGGAGTATTCAAGTTACTGCGAATCGGTCAAACCGAGTAGTCAGAATTCTAAGCTAGGGCGGATCAACTCATAAGTTCAAGGTACCCACGATCTAACTTACGCTATCGGTGGATCCGTTGCGGTGGCGCATTGTTCAGCGTCGTGTTTCGGTCGACGATCCGAGTCGCGCCTCATCTTGTCAGAGTGTTGTCGTTGTGGAATTGTGAATGATGAACTGGTGGTGGGTCCATGAACAGGTGATGCATGTGTGATATGGTCCTCCAACGAGTTATATTATTCTCCGCAATATTTTGAAACGAAAAAAAAACATGCGGAACAAATTGTTTGGATTTTACTTGGATGTTACTTACTGGGTTATGTACACTTCGTAGTGAAATAATCATTTTTAGTTCATTTAGTTCGTCGTAGGTTCCGCTAAATGCTACGCTTATTTTACACTTTATGAAGAGAGTAAGAGCATATTGAACTTGGGCGCTGCACTATGCTGTTCACATTTTTGCCATTGCATTTCGTTTTCTGTTGTACTGGCATATGTTTTTGGGTGTATGTACCTTTCGAGAGTTGTCATGCGATCGTCTACGTTGCTGATTCGTCCGACTAAGCTGATATGGTTCTGCTTCGTTCGTCTCATTCATCGTTTCTAGTTTAACCAATAACGTCTTCGTTTCATGCTGTGATTCATACTTTCTGTAAACATACAAAAAAACAAATGACGTGAGTGCTACGGCTTTTATAATATTTAATAACTTGTTGAAATATTTTTATTAATAAACGTGTGCTGGTAAAAATGACAAAGTATTTTATTGCTAACTGCACCTATTTTTTTTCTAACGGAGTCCTTACGTCTTCAACGCTCACAGTTCCTGTAGTCTTAAACACCGCTAATAAAGATATAAGCTCCACAAATTTAGGTCAAATAGGTCAATAGTAGCACAAATTTTTGGGTTGTTAAAAATACTAGGAGTTTATCTGTAGCGGATTTGTTATGCTGACGTACTGTACTTGTACGACTGGCTCATCTTCGTCGGCAACATTTTGACGTTGGAGACTCCATTGAACATGAATTCCTTTCTCTTTGCTTGTCTTCTTTGGTCTATCTTCATCATATTGGCCCTTGTACTTGAAAAGAACATGTTATTTTAGACATCTATTGATTAAATTGCAATTTAGATAATTATGGTACTGTATTCTTTTTGCGTAAAATTGATAAATAGGTGGACGTCATATGGTGAATTCCATAGATTCTATGGGAGAATTGGTTGTTTTTAATTAGAGGAGTAGATGTATTTATAATAAAACTTTGATAAATCATTATATGAAAAAATTCCAACGAGCCATTTTTTGTCCATCATTTTTCAAAGTAGAAATACTCATAGGTCTTTGGTGATGGTGATACTTTCATTATCTACGCTTTGTTTCCCTGTTAGAGGTTATACGAGTTGTAAGTTACTCGTTGGAATATTCGTTTCCATCAATAAGCCTAAGCCACTAGGATTTCGAAGCATATTTATGCAGTCAATCTAACTTTTATCTGATTCTGAAAATAGTAGAATATGGTAGGAATTCGAAGAATTTCTGCAACTTTGCAATAAATCATCGAAACGAAAGATGTGATTTGAAAACGATAGGCAAGCTGCTTTTCAAAGAACGTTTTAATTTGGGTTAAAATGGCATCAAATGATTTTGGCTTACATCGGAGTTAATAGTTAAACGTTAAGCATTTGCAGATTTGAATTGGGTTCCAAATAATTTGGGAAACGTTTTAGGGGGTTTAAATATTTAGACAACTTGTGTTAAAGATCAGCAAAAGTGTATATAGTGTTTAACGTTTTGTTTTCTTCCTTCTATAATTTTCATGGCAGGTTACTATGCGAAATACAACCGCAACGTTGCTGAAATATTTGCAAAACTCTGGACCGCAGGTGTCTATGGTGGGGAACGAACGCGCTATTGTTCTTTCCGGGAAGTAACGCGTTCACCACCACACCATACGGGTCCTTCGTTTCGCCTGTCTCTCAGCTATTTCTATTTCTATTCTAGTGTATATAGTGTTTAATTCATCAGACTGAAAAAACAAAATTAAGAGTTGAATTTTAAAAAGACTAGTGGAAATAAAAGCAACAGCAAGGCAAAACAAAAAGCAACGAGGGTGAAGCTTCAAAGAGGTTGCGATGGTCTTAAGTAACCCTTAATTCTCAATAAAGTAATTGAAGTGGCTTAAGCAGATTTATGTTCATAATGAGCAACTAAGAAGGCTTAACGACATTTTATTTCTCGAACAAATAGATCGGGAAGAATCACTTACTTGTTGAAAACCGCCACCCCAACTTGTTCTACGCCATAAACCGTTCTCCTTTGCAATACGTACTCGTTCACTGCATCGTTCGAACGCGCTTTCACGTCTACGGCGATGATCTTCGATAGTCTGGAATTACAATACGGTCATCCTCTTTTCTCGATAACCACGCAGTAGATTGTCATTATATTCCCTACACACAGAAGCAGACGTTTCGGTGGATTTGGCATTGAGAGTCCGGAAAGGTCAATTTACCTGCAATCTAACCCAAGCACCTTCATAACTACAACAGAAAAGTCAACAAACCGAGACAGTCGGATTGGAAACAAAATGGGTTCTTCGCACATTCACTGCTTTATGAGTCTTTGAGTGACTATTTCACGTCGAGGCTAGCTGCAGGGTTCAAATGTTTGGGTAATATCCGTAGGCGATGTTAATATGTCTCACGCTAAAACATTAATCTGAAATCATGATATGATATGATGTCACGCATGACAACAAACTATTCCTCCTTGCGGCTTATTTTTATACTCTTGGAATTTATCCATAATGCTTCGACAGTTTTACACTCAAAAGTTTTCAGTTCTTTAGGAAACTGCATAATATTCCTTAAGGCTAAAGAGGGTGGTTGCATTGGTTATCTGGTCTTTTGTACACCATGTGGGATGTATACTTTGGTTAAACGGATAGACCACTGTGTGTCCGTATAAAAGGACATGTAGGTGGTAAACTTAAAGTTAAACCAAATACTCCAATATGCGCGCAAAGGACACGAAGACATAACGGAAAGGATTTAGAGTGCATGCCACTATCCTCGCACAGTGATTGAAAACTTCAGCATGCAAAACTCAAAGCATTCTGGGTATGTTTGAAGAATCTGAAAATGGACCACATAGAGTAATCAGCAAACTTCGTTGTCACTCGTGATTTCACCCAACATATATGACTGATGCTTTAACGTGAGACAGGAAAATTACCCATCCATCTGTCTTTTGTACGGTTAGTTTCCACGTGGAATATTCAGTCGAAGAATGATAGAAAATAGTGAGTCAGTAAAGAAACTGTTTTATTTTCTATGTGAATGAAATTTGAGTATCGTGGTTTTTCTTCTGCGCTGACGGAGGTGCTTGGCCAATTAGATTGTATTAAATTTGACCTTCCCAAGCTCTAATGAAGGTGAAATCCGCCGAAAATGAGGTCTTGCGAAGACTATAATCAAAACCTCCTATGTGGTCATCGAGAAAGCAGCGAATTATTAGTCAATGCCTAGTTTAATAAAAAGTCGGTCTTGAAAATTAGGTTTTCCGTTGCCAAAATTTCCCGTTTCATAACTTGCTTATGCTTGCTTGGTGAATCCATCGCGCTAATTTACTTCGATCGGTTTGTCAAACAACATTAATATGGAGTAACATACTTATGAGCTATAGGGTTCACCATGTTTCTATGTGTACAGATTTTTCACACTGCCCGTCTTTGTGTTCTTGTTTAGACTTTATCTTACCTAGATAAAATATAATCGAATTAGAACTACAAACATGCTGAGGTATGAGCAAAACTCGAAAAATTGAGTGTGCTTCATAACCGCAAACACCCTTACTTGGGTTGAAGTATTGGCCAGTCCGTCATTCGAGGTCCATGCTTTGGTTTCCTCTTGGCCACTTTCTTACTCTACTGGTGCTTTCAGAAACAAATTCTTAGACAGTAAATAAGTGTTGAGGTATTCTGATTCCAACTATAGCTTCACCATAATTGTGTACTATTCTATTCGACTTGTGCTACCCAGATCACTCCCATGACAGGTGATTGCTGATAGCACTGTTTGGGTAAAAAAAAACTGCCTGGGAGAAGGGCAAATCGAGGTTATCGGGTAAAATGGTGGATAACAAGTTAGCACCCGGTATGAAGAAACGCTTATTCGAGGCTAAGTAAAGTTCTGAGTTTTGCTCATATCTCAGCAGTCATTTGCTTGTACCCTGCATGAAAACAGTAAGGAGTATGCAAAAGTTGAGAGATTGCAATCGGTCTACTTTTTAATAACAGTCTTAACCTTTTATTTACTACCCATTCTTTTTAATGGCAGGGTATGTTGCGAAATATAACTCGTATAATGCTGAGATATTTGCAAAACTCCTACTAACTCTATCTTTTCGATAGAACTAGCTGAGAGACAGGCGAAACCAAGAACCCGCATAGTGTGGTGGTGAACGCGCTACTCAGAAAGGACAATACCGCGTTCGTTCCTCACCGCAAACACCTGTGGTCTGGAGTTTTGCAAATATCTCACCATTATACTAGTTATATCTATTTTCTAATAGTCGGTACATAGCTCAGTTATTGCTTTCCACCTATTTGGATTATAAATCAATTTGGTTCTACCGAGCTCTGGAGAACGTGAAATCCACCAGAACGTTACTGTGAAGTAAACATTGTCTTAATGACCTTGTGTTGTTACTCATTAAGAAGAAAGTAACTCTTTTTCTACCTATCTTTTCCCAAAAGAATTATGAAAATTTAGAGAACCGGTCTTTTTTGAGGAAAGAAAGTGTATTCAGGACAATTACAGAGAATGACGGTATAACCCTCGGTAATTATCAGTTGCTGTTTGTAAAGATACCTGTACAAACCAGTCAGACATTTTTTGGAACAACACAATGGCAATGTTATTCTTCTGTGAGTTTTATTGGTAAAACGTTTTTCGTTGCTTTATGAGAATCCCTCCTTCATCCACAAGAACCTATTTATGCTTCTATGACTGCCACGACCGACTTTCTATTAACCTCGGCATTGATCAAGTGATTTTGTTCGTATTTTTTTTTTGAGCAAACGCGAGGTGTTATTGTTTCTTTGTTCACGATTAAGCTGACGTTTCGGCGAATTTCGCCTTCTTCAGAGCCGCTTTCTATGAGGTCTCCACTAAGTATGTCACGTAGAGACCAACCGCACAGAAATCACGTGGAAGTATA
>UYYA01004838.1:0-59914 GCA_900624975.1 Angiostrongylus costaricensis | reverse complement strand
CATCGGCTGAACATTAACACTTCATAGGAGCAAATATATTAATACATCGATTATTTCGTATAGAAGATGTGTCTTTTCTGTTATTAAAGAAGTTTCAGTTTGTGGCGGTTTCGAGGTTTTTTCTTGAACTTAGGGGCTTCCTCTCCTTTCCGTGAGAAGTGGAGTCTCGCACGATAGAGGGAATGTTCTAAACTCGAGTAGAACTTTGAAACCACAGCGACATCAGTCTGGCTATACTTTCTATTCACTGTGATGTGATCTATTTCGTTATGGCTCCCCTTCTATTAAATAGGAACATCTCATTCAGATAGGTAACGTGTGAAGAATTGAGCCAATCTATTGATGAGGATTGCCGGAAGGTTCTCCAGGTGTTCAGTCCATATTCTTTTTTAGCCTTCTTTCATGAAGTAGAGAACGGCCTTTATAACGCAAGAAGCCACCAGATTATATTCGAACGAAGCGACGAGAGGTTATCTTAAACAGACTATAATAGTGCTGCTGAACTGTAAAGATAGCATACTCCAGTCGAGATAACCACTGAAACTTTGTCAATTTCACAACAATATGCTGGCATTCCGCCACCCAAGCAGAACTGTCACAACATTCGCAGTGTTAGTGGGGAAGACCATCTACAAATTGTACTTCGACATGTTACTGATTACCTATGATCACCGCTTATTTGTTCTCCTACAAAAGCTCTTCCAAGAAAATTTCACGGCAGAGATCAGAAATGAGTCTTTTAGGTCAACCGCACTCATAAGAGTTGTTGAGTGTGAATTGTCGCCACATAAGGCAAAAGTAGATTTTCTCAAGAGGAAAACTCTATACCGCTAGTCAGACCAAGAAATAATATTGTATTGTCTTGTCAAAAGAAAAGTATCATTGTGACAATTCCTGTGCAAAGTTTTGCTTCAACTATGACGCACTCTCCTAATCTTGCTTCATCAAACTTTTTAAGAATCATTGTCTTGACAGTAAAATACACAAGCACGAACACACTGCTCGTTAATGAAGAAGAGTAAAAATAAATGGGTTTTCACCAACCTCAAGTCAATCTTCAAGCTCAAGTCAACTTCAGCTTGCAAATGTGAACCACAAAAGCATCACCGCACTGTTACATGTCGCGGTTGGACTTAGCAGTGCTACGTTGTTCGCTTCTTGAATGTGATTCCAGAAACACCGACGTGTGGCACCAGAAGCAGCAGGACACTATGTCGGACTAGAACGAAAAGAAATATATGAAGAAATTACTTCCATCTGGAAAACAGAAACCCGAGAGCGAACTGAAAGTTCATAAATTTCGTGTCGATATGTAAAAACGACCTGAGTAAGACTACTTGCTCAAGACGTTTTTGTCTAGTACCGCCAGCATCGCTGGTTATTGTAGCGCAAATCCTTTCCCACGGCTCAAATTAGATCAAGACGGGTGCAAGTAATTTTATATACTGCAAACTGGACAGAAAAAGCGTCCTCACCTTTTCCAGTTGTCTGCAACAATTCTTGCTTATTAAGAATAAGACACGCGATCTTGTCACTATCATTGCTGCAATCCGTGTATTTAATGATAACCACCTTTTTAAAATTGTAATACACACCAACAATGATGAAACAGTGGGATTGTAGGAGACGCGGTAGATTTTTCTAAAAGTGGAGTCAGGAGACCGAGTAGTAGGTGTGGGGAACAACTAAGTCCCAAGTCTACCTAGCCATAAAGCAACCCAGGATTATAAGAAACCTTCAACGATGAAGCATGGTGGTCTGGCTATTCACATAACTTTGCCAAAAACGGCTTTATATGTGCACAGCCCGAAAAGCGTAATTCTTCCAGTGTTAGCTGACAGGATGAGTTCCGCTAGACTAGGCTTGCGCTATTGAGGTCTTTACTAGTGCCTGCTAGATTCACTGAATCTCAGAGTAGATGGTTACGTTTAATCACCGCTTTATCACTTTACAAGGACTGGAGACATGGCGACCAGTAGGTTTGAGACTCTTTACTTGAGGGACACGACCGAGGAAGAGAAGAATAATGTGTTTCAGAGATTATGCCAGCAGAACATCAGCTAGTACACCGTGTCTATGTTACCGTTGCAATTCTGTTGGAATCTAATACCAGAATTTTAACAAAAATGTCAAGCAAAACGTTCGTCAGGCATTCGACAACAGGAAATGTCCCTAATGTACGAAAAATGATTCACTCAGTGAAAGTATTCAATAACTAATAACATTTATTACTTCAATACATGAGGTCAGAACACAAGCAACCGACACGTGATTAAGCAGCATCAATCTTAAAACGAACTTTGAAGCTGGTATGTATCATTAAGATGTTATGGCATGTCATATCGTCAAGTTGATTTCCATTATTTCTCCTGCTTCTTTGCCTGCAGGTTGTTGTCGAAAATTTCAGGACATTCTTCTCTAGAAAATGAGAGTTTTGGAACATTCCTATTCACAAATAAAAGCAGTTAGAGATCACAAAGGAAGAAGCAAGACTAGGATGGTGATAAAACGGAAAGGAAATAACTCACAGGTTAGTTTCTTCCAATAAGAGTGCCTCACGTTTCTTTTCAACAAGAGCTCCCATTTCAGCGACCAGCTCTGACAATACTCATTTTAATTCTGCGGTAAACCTGTTTAAAACTCAAGAATAACCACAAATACCAACAGAATTTTGTATTTCTTGTTCTAAATATAAAGGCACAAATAAAATGCACTTTACCTGACATCTTCCTCGTCAGCCCTCCACTCTATCCACGGTTTCGACGAAACTCTACAAAGCAAATAATAGATATTGCTGAAAAGAATCCATGTACAACCTTATATCCGCGAATGCTAGCACCTAAAGTATAAGGCAAGCAAACAGTACTTTAATATGGTTCGTATCCTGTCAGAAACACTCGCAAAATCCTCATGGTCCCGATCAGTATTTCTCAGTGTAACCGATTTCGATATACGCTCTATAAACACTTGTTTTGCAAAGCTGTTCCACCGAAATATGAAGGAGGAAACATGTCAGCGAACGGCTCCGACAATACTTCTTCTAATTCTGGGCCAACTTTTTCAACTCGAATGCAACAACATAAACTAAAGACACTTTGTATCACTTGTTCTCAGTATAAAAACACAAACAAAATGCACCTCATCTGAAACAGTCTCTTGATTTTATCCACGGGCTGGCCGAAATGCTCCGAAGCAAGAATAGATATTGCTAAGAAAATCCACACACAGGCTTAAATCAGGAAACGCAAGCACCTTAAAGTATACAAGAAATAAAAGAGCAATTTAATGCCGTCGATGAGGTACCTCTGTAGTCAGATAGGCCCGGTGGATCCGCGTGATCACGATACCCACGTGCCTTTGTGGCGGTTTCGAAAATCATAAGACATTATATCGATATTTTTCTAAGCTCATGAGTGAAACAAAATACTGCGCTGATGACGTTTCAGCATAGGCCTAAGTAGCGATACCAAACGAATCTTATGACGACGAAACAACTGTAGTGTTGATGAAACGCTGTGAGTAAAAAAAGACGCCAAATCAAAAGAGCAGAGCAAAAGAGCAGAGCTTCAGCTCTGTTATAAAAACCCTAGTAAATTGCAGCACCAACCGTTAAAAAACAGTTATTGGAAATTCGAACTGTTAAAAAAAATACCTTGGCTGCCTCCTGAACGCTACTCATCGTACAATCTGTCCAGATTTGCAAAGAATGGGCGCAATCTAAAGCTTGCACAAAATCTATTCATCCACTTCATACAGAGATGCTATCAACCATAGACGACAGGAGTACAAAAAGCAAAAACAGAAGAGACAAAGCCAACGTACGCCAGGAATAAAATGATGCCTACAGGCAGAAAAATTTTTTAGAATACTGTAACGTCAACGTAGTTATTTGACGAGAAATTGCGAACAGTACGCATCACAGGCGGCTATATCAATATTAACGCTGTGTGATTGTTTCAAGTTTACAAGCAAGTCTTTTTACATTCGATGTTTAAGGGATAAATGGATAAAGCTGTTGGCGTTGATCAATCCTTGAGAGATGCGCTTTGCATTCGACTTCTTTAAGCATCGTTGGAGGTGATCGAATGCATATATGGCCTTTAAATTGCCTCGCCGTGGCTTACCGTTTTATTGAGCCAGTGCTGCTATCCTCTCAGACAAGTCTGTTACCAATTGCCAACCCCGAAGGAATGGAAGGTTTAGTGGGCCATGGGCGCGGGGATCGATTCCACGTGTGCGGTGCAGGGCGCCTCCGACCATGGCGCCACACGCGCCCACTCGATAGTTATTTCATTGTTTTTATTATTCTGTTAATCCTTTCCAGTTTGAGGGAAATTTTATTCAAAAACTAGTCTGAAAGTGTACTTGTTAAGAAAAGACCACCGATAAAATCCTTGAAAGGATTATTTTTACGTGTGTGTTGTTAATACTCTATGAGTAATGGGATTTACTGCTTTTAGAAAAGAAGAATGGCTCATTATTGCATGTGGCATTTCGCCTAATCACAGAGTCATTTTGTGAACTGTGTGAAGTTGGTGGCTCATAGTATATGAACAGCACACGGTTGTCCGTCTAAGGAGGAGAAGAAACACTGGTCTTTCCATAAAAGGAAGATGTTTGTATTGCTTTTCGAATTAATGTGGCTCTCACATTAAAGCAGCAGTCTTAAATACTGCCCGATATCACGCGTGTTTATGGCGCATTCTTCTCTACAGCTCATTTTCGGTTTCCGAGAATTTGCTTTCTTTTTTACTTCTGATTTCTTTTCCGCATTGTCTTTTCTACAACTGGGAAATAACAATGCGAAAGTGAACCGCAGGGAGAAATTCCTCATAATCACGCGTGATACTGGACAGTATTTAAGACTGTTGTTTTAGTGTGAGAGGCACATTACGCTTCCATGTGAACTCTATGCGGTTGGTCTCTACTTGGCGTATTCAGTGGAAGAAAGCGGTGAGTGTGCAAGGAAGCTACTCTGTGCTCAGTGTGATTGAAATCTTGGTTTAGCATTTTCTCTATTGGTTATGGAGGTATTTGGCCTGATAGATTGAAGTAAAGTTGACCTTTCAAGGCTCTGAGGAAAGCGAAATCCGCCGGAACGTCAGGTTGTGCGCAAATAGAGGAATAAAATAACACATTTACATATTGTTTACTACTTTTTTCGCGGAATTGTGTTATGCGAAACATATTCCCATTGCTGAGATACTTGCAAAACTCCGACCCCAGGTAAGATTCGCGCCTGCGACTACCATTCCCTCGAGCTCTCGTATTAACCGCTTAATCACTGAGGAGTTCTTTAGTCCTAATGCCTACATTATCTTACATTCACTTCAACTGAATATTCCACAACTTACCACTACGAAACATTGAGTGACGGAATGGTCACTACAAGAATGTTGTATCAGTCAATGCCACCACTGCAATACATTGTTAGACCACTCACAGCGACTTCATCGTCAACACATTCGTCTCCTTTGTCCTGTTTATTTATGTTTCTCTACGGAAAGCATCTGTTGTTGCACATTGCCTATCAAATCTGCGGCTCCTCGCTGTCATCGGCCGATAACGAGTTCTGTCCGGTGTTGTAATCCGTATACCAATAGATTCCAGACGGATACAATAAAACCTCTCCTGTAACTATTTCTATTTTCAGCCTCTAAGTCCTGGATTAATAGAAAAGATGTCAGCCGTTATTGAGACCTCTCAACGGTTTGCCGCCTCATCGTGGCTGGGAGGTGTTCCTGGCTGTTGGAATGCGTTCTACAGCGGTGAATTCATCCCCTGGCAGGATCTACCAGCTGAGAAGGAGTCTGGTGTTTCCATCGTAAAGCCTATCTAAGAGTAAACCAATACCAGGACCCACAACCGTCTTGATATCAAAGCCGCATGTTGGCAAATCTCTCTCTGATCCACAAAGGCTACGACAACCTGTTGTGGTTAGGACCTGGGGCAGACTTTGGCCTGGCTGACCTTGGGATTCCGTGGAACTACATTGGCTTAACCAGCAAATCTTGGAAAAATGGAGCTTATGCTGAGGCCCGCACTAAAAGTGAGGACGGGCCATTCAAGTACCGAGTGTCATGTAAGCATTTTTTAGACTGGTCACTTTCTTTATTAGAACGTGATGTAGGCTATCACCTGCATCCTCTATTATCCTGACAAATATTCGGCTTTCATTAATGAATTCCATTCGTTTTCCTCATGTACTCTTGCTACTCTGTGATTCCCGCTTGCTTCTGGAATACGAAGAGCACTGCTCTTTCAGCAATATGCCTATTGTCTTCCTTCTGAGATTCTCTTCATGTGCGTCATACTTCCTCAGCAGGGGAAATCTCAGCCGCAATGAGGNAAAAATTTGATGTTATGGACACTGTATTTATACAGATTTATCTTACAGTTTCCAGCTCTCACAATTTAATTTTTCTTCATATTATTCACAATCTCTACAATCTACTCGCGTTCCGAGCCTAGTAGAGAACTTGGTGCAAAATCACTATGCGAAATAAGAGAAACCAAGGGAGTCTTCCTTATTGATGACCGATGTTCATTTTGAATATGTTTTATAACTTAACCGGATCGTTTTTATAATTAATTTCATTTGTCAATAATGTTGTTTACTTTAGTCAAGCAGACATCACGCGCTGGATGGAGACTGCCAATTATTTGAAGTCATGCTAGATAGCTTTCATACTTTCAACAGAGGCGCGCTCCATCATTTGTGGATTGGAGGAAGACACTTAACTAAGGGAACGTTGCCAATTTTCCTATTTCGAGGTGAAGGGGGGCTTGGTGGACACACTGCTTTCGTACAGAGCATGAATTCATAAAGCGTGCTATGAACTGTGGGAGCTGCCAAGTTACATTATTGTAAACCTTGCTCACCAAGTGTCATGAACTGTTTGCTAGAATCGAAATAAATGTCACACTATCAGCACAAACACAGTGCATACCCGTCGTCCACAAAAATTCAGTCAGATGATGAGCTGAGCCAGAAACTTTCTACCACTCGTTGAAAAAATTACTTTCAACAAAAATATCCACAAGACCTGTTCACTCGAGCTACAGCGTGACTGAGGTAAATAAATTACGCTTGGAGAAGAAAACGGGACTGCAAGCAAATTGCCACGATAGAATTAAAGAAACAGCTCTGATAAAATGAAAGTGAACAGATGGCCCTCCAGTGCTCTGAGACCTGAGGCGTTTGATGAACGTGGTGGACGGCTGGGACAAGTAGCTATACAGACAAAGTGAAGGAGAACAACGAATCTGACCTTCCCAAGAAAAAGGGAAAAAGAAGCCACCTATCAAAGATGGTTCGCTGTGCAGCGCATGAACGACACTCGATGACGAAACGTCTGTGCATTAGGTAGCATCCATAACTACTCTTGATGGCAGGCGATCTAAGTAGCAAAGTAACTATCGTAACTGTCCACTCGCAGAATAGCGTTAGTCGCGATTTGCAATCCATGTGATAAAACTCACGCCCATTCATTGTATGCCTTTTCACATGACTGTTTTTTCAACACAACTTACAACACCGTCATTTAGCAGCAATTATAACAAAAATCTCAACTAAATCACTTCCACAAATAAACTCGTATGAATTGAAAGAAATCACAACGAAGAAAGTCGAAAGAATCTGCATCAAAAACCCGTAGTACAGATAGTACTAGCGAAATAGGACGTAGAATTAAAGTATTCACAAAAGAGCAGCAATAGGCTAACAGAGTCTCAAAACAATAAACGAAACCACAAAGCCAAGAACAAAACATTCAAGCAACAGAACATGTCGACAAGAAAAAAGAATCCAAAGAAAACTTGAAATCAAGCGGAACACCTTGGAACCAACAAAACTCAAAAAAAATTAACCCAACATGTTAGGTAGAACCAACGATAGAACAAAACTGAGATATATGTGGAAATTTGAGAGCAGTAAGAAAGTTACAAAAGCTAGTGTATAAGATGAAAACAAACAGATCAAAGCAGAAATGAAGTCCTGCTTCCTTGCTCCTATCATCGACGCGGTCCAGTAAATCCACTTATCATTCATTCAGTTTGGATAAGAATAGAATACATGTTAAGCATATTTAGATATCCAACGATTCATGTCCTAACTGGCTTGTAAGATTGCAGCTTGATATCAGATCAAATAGGCTAATGCTGTCGTCCTTGGCAAAATTTACACCATAGTGGGAAAATAATTGTTTTCTCCTCGGCATTTACTCGACATTAGCAAAGAAGTAGAGCGAGGCTTCTGATTTTATTTACGATTAAGAGGAACTGAAGTGCAGTTCTGCAAAATGCAGTGCTTCGCTCACCAGACCGAAGGGTCTTTGAGTAGATATTAGAGAGGTAGTCAGTAGTAAATTTATCATACAACAAAATGCATGCATGAGAATTACTGAATCCTTAATTCAATTTAACAGAGAGCATTGCAGACGACAGACCTGATTTAGGAGACTTCCATAACGTGCACGAACAGTGATGTTGTTCTTATTCTCTTCCTGGGTTGACATCTTGGAATTGGATCTCGCAGTCCTGTCCGGGGAAGAGCAGCTTGCCTACGAATTGTAAACATTAGGCCGATCGAATAATAAAAGTCTCAGCACAGCAAGGCGAAAAATTTTTCCCGAAATTCATCTACATGGGAATAATTCGTTTTTAAATGAGAAAGAATGAAGCATAAGGGTACATCAATTTGTAAGGTGTCTTTTCTACACGATTAGGTGCTTTTGTCCACAGCAATCTCATAATACACTTGCTTAATTAGTTAGTTAGATAAACCGTCATCATGGGCTGATCCCAGCCCTTCTCTTCATTTCGTTCCTTTGCAACTGGAAATGTAGGTGGCTTCATCTCTGTTTTGAAGGAACGTCTCGCTCATCATGCCAAGCCCTATTCGTGTGTCAATTTTCTTGAAACCTCCAAACAAATTTGCTAGAGCGTTTTTAGGAACAACAGAAAGTCGCCGCCGCACCCCTTGAAGCTCTAGTGAACCAAAGGAAGCCTGCACCTCCACAGGCCAGATTCTTCCGGAGTGCACTAAACGAAAACTGTTTGAGTTTTATAGCACCGAGAACATACCTGCGCGAAGATATAATTATATATTTGGAGGTTTGAAAGTTATTCACAATGAAAACGGTGGGATAAGGCTGCTATTATTATCCATGAAGAAATCTCTCAATGCGAAGAGTGTTCTCATGATTTTCTACCAAGGACTATCCGACAGTTGTTGGAAATCTAGTTTCATCTCGATGCCTAGAAGTTGAATGGGGAAATATTTTTCGTCACACAAGAATCTCATATAAATCACTGTTGCAAATGTGTTAACGACAGCTTCACCTCATGATTGCGAAATGTATACGAGTTAATCACACGCCTGATGGCCCAGTTACGCGTAACGAATACCCTGCCGTGAAAACTAGTAAAAGGCAGAAAATAAAAAGTCAACATTGTGAATTTCAACTATAGCTTCAGCTTAAAAAAAACCTTAGCTTCAGCTGGGTTCAATGCCGATTTGGGCTCCCCGGATCAATCCTGTTGACAGATAATTGCTGATGGCAGTGTTCGATAGAACTAGCTGAGAGACAGGCGAAAAGAAGGACCCGCATGGTGTGGTCGTGAACGCGTTACTCCCCGGAAGGGAAGTGGTAATAGTTAGACGATGTTCATGGACCGAAATGTTATTAACAGTCAAACGTAGTAACGTCATATCACATGTGCTCAGAGACCCTCTATCGAACAACGTCATCACAGTTTTTCTTGATGACCAAAAAACAATAATATTCATCCTATGTACAGTAGCACTTTATTTAAAATTTAATTATTGGTTACTTTGAATTGAAACGATTCGCTCAGTCTTTCTGTCAGTGCGGTTCCACATTACTTGGATACTTGGATGACTCGTCCTACCTACTTTTGTGGACCAGAGCAAAATATTTACTATTTCGGCGGCTTGCTGATTTAGCCACTGTGGTTCCCTGAAGTCCCGTGGTCAGCTTAGTGAAAGTCTGCCACAGGTCGTCATCACTACAGCCCATCGCGGCCCTTGTGTATTAGAGGGAGATTTGCCAACATGCCACAAGTTTGGTACCAGGACGGTGAAGGTACACTTTTAGCTGGGTTTCCTGATTGAAACGCCGGACTCGTTCTCAGCTTAGAAGACCTTGCTAGGAGGATAAATAACCCCGCTGTACACCGCAGCTCGACACCCAGGAACACTTCCCAGCCACGATGAGGCGTTACGGTAAACCGTTGGGAGTGGGGGTTCCACACTGTTTCGCCAAATTTCGAAAAAGAAGTCGGCAAACTACTTGGTGGAGCAAGATTGTTCGGGCTGATAATAACTTGAAAGAAGTGTACCAGTTATTCAAAACGAATACGTAAACCAACGTCATGAACAAACGAAATTATCTAAAGCCCTCATTAAACGCTGTTGCATTCCAGTTCCCTCAGGGCACATTGAAATGGAAAAGGATAAATATTCGGGAAAAATAAGTGAAAAAGTGTTACGAGAGTAACAAAAAACATAATAAGTAAATTTACTTTCGAAAGTACTAGATAAGATGGCAAAAACCAGAATTGGAAGGTTGTCAGAGGACTTCAATACGTTCCAGTTTTGCTAATCTCGATTAAGAGCGTATAACGTATAACGAAATCGACTTACTTCGAAATTCATCATCGAGTCAGAAGACATCGAATGGTTCGAGTACTCTTGTGCAAATAACCTGTACTGCGTTTCAGGGATAGCCAACGAGATTTCCTGTTGTTGCACGGACTCATTATCATATTCAAAATCGAAAACCCCGTTGTACTGGCTATCCGCTTCTGCCCTCACAACTGAGGTGGATACCCCGTACTGCGATTCGGCGCTAGTTATCAACACTTCTTGTTGCACAAAATCATCACCATATTCTAAATCGAAGACCTCGTTGTACTGGCTATCCGCTTCGGCACTCACAACTGATGTAGATACCACGTACTGCGATTCGGCGCTAGTTATCAACACTTCTTGTTGCCCAGGATCATCGCCATGTTCAAAATCGAAAACCCCGTTGTACTGGCTATCCGCTTCTGCCCTCACAACTGAGGTAGATACCCCGTACTGCGATTCGGCGCTAGTTATCAACACTTCTTGTTGCCCAGAATCATCGCCATGTTCAAAATCGAAGACCTCGTTGTACTGGTTATCCGCCACAAAATCATCACCGTATTCAAAATCGAAGACCTCGTTGTACTGGCTATCCGCTTCGGCCCTTACAATTAACTCGGGTCTAGATGGCTCGTACTGCGATTCGGGGTCAGTTAACAACACTTCTTTTTGCACGTAGTCATTATCGCACTCAAAACCGATAACATCGTTGTATTGGCTATCGGCTGCTGCCCGCACAGCTGACCCAGGAGTGAATGTCTTGTACGGTGATTCAGAGCTAGCCAGCGACATTTCCTGTTGTTGCATATAGTCACTATCGGAGTCAAAATGGAAGACATCAGTGTCTTGGCTGTCGGCCGCTGTCCCCACAACTGCCTCGCCCGCTGGTTCCGGCGGGAAAGCAATTGACAAGAGCACTGAGAGGAGAAGTTCGTCGTCCAGCTCTCTCGATCCAAACAAAACGTCCAATAGATAGTTTTTCATGTCATCAAATAGAGGCGAGTATACGATTTCTGAAAAGAACACACCACTTAGTGAGCGACTCCTCTGTTTCACCACAGCTTTTCATAATAATAGAATCCGCTAGAACAAACAGATACAATAGTTCAAAAGCGTTTTCATTCTTTAGTAATCACTGATGATAAGGGTAAAATGTCAAGGCTTCCAGCGTTGATATCCCAAAAATTCCTGGGGGATGCGGCACGCGTTCGACTTCATTAAGTATCTCTTGAGGTGATTGAATGCATCATGGCCTTTGCAATGACTCGCGGTGGCCTACCGATGTATCGAGCCACTGTTGCTATCCTCCCAGACAAATTTGGTACCAATATGCCGACCCCGGAGAAATGGAAGGGTTGGTAAGCCAGGGACGCTGAGATCAACCCTATGTGCAGTGCAGGGCGCTTCCAACCACTGCGGCGCGGCCCTCACTACTACTCACCACTGATTTTTTCAAAAAATGGTCGTTCCAATCTAGCAGTTTCGTCTTTATTCTTTTAAATTTAAATAACTACACCGTTGCTAAACCTAAATACTATAGTGCTAAATTATACCACTAGTAGTAGTAGTACATAAGAGTATAAACATTGGTTTTCGTTCCATATGTGAACTAATGAGTTACTTTGTTTACCAGGTTTGCCACAACTGTAGGACTCTGCTATGGTCCTGGAAACGCCTTCAGCCAATTTGGTAAAGCGTCAAATTAATTGTCCGTTCACAAGTTGGTTTCTATATGACTGGGCATTTACGCACATCATTCCACCATTCTCTCATCGCCACTGGTGACAGAGGACCACGATGAATTGGAGAAATGAGAACTCTGCCGAGCGGAGTAATATTCATCACCGGTGGAGGCGAAACGATGTGATAAGGTAATGAAAGAAACGTACGCTGGTTAATTTGCTCGCTCGAAATCGCATTTTCAACAGAACAATCTTGAAAAGTATTGTTCGGCATGGAACTCGACGTGGCATCCGACATATTCGTCAAGCCATTATTTCTGGAATTGAAGGCTGGTGAGTACTTCAGATTTGATCCTAACGTTATGGTTTATAGACCATAACGAACGACAGGAATGTAATGAATAGATTTTTAAAAGCTGCAGCAAATCGATGTTGATTCGTGAAGGAAAGTAAGAAGCGAAAATAAAAGCGAAATGTGAAGCCGTGTTTATAAAATGTGTGCTTCCTCGTCGTATATGTGTAACTGTTAGGGAACTACTCATCGAGATAATTTACTCTCGATGACATAAGTGTAAAATAAACTTACTCCATCGGTAGTTTATTTAGCATTATGTCTCCACGGCTCGGTGACTCCAAAGCTGTCTGCGGCTCCGTCACGCTTGCTTCCGATGGTGGAGGAGACTGTGCGTGTAGAAGATGGGGTATCTGAAATTCGAGCTGGAATAGTAGAAGGAACTATATATGGAACATTGCGGACGATGCTTCGCCTATGATTTTCATTTCACCCATCTGCATGCGCTAATTCGTTCGACTTCAGGATATCACTGGAAAAACTAATAAGCCTAACCACTTACTCCACTATGTAAAATTTCTACGCAATGATCTAGAAAGGTGCTAGCTAAGAGCTTAGGTGCGCGATTTCTAACATAAAATATATAAAATTACAGTTGGAGACCGAAATGAGCAGCGTTTTCGTAATCGTAGGTGAATACCAAGGACCTGCTTCAGTTCACACCTAAGCGAAATATGCTGCTTCACCTAACTGCAGCTAACTACGCTATGAAACTACCTCACAAAGAATCCACCTTACCAAGCACTCTATCAGAATGCCGGTTTCCACAGGCCATTCGCTCGTCCTCCAACTGGATGAGGTGACCGGCTCACCGTCTCCATCATACGAAATTGACACAGGTTTCGGTGGGGTGGACATTGGATAGCGGAATTTTACACTAAAAAAGTAAAACAATAAAATCGAAGTGAAAGAACATGTGAGATGGCGGCATTCAACAAATACTAAAGTTGAAATAGATTTAAGGAGACTGGCATGAGAAGACTGACACTGTCAATCCGCTGCTTAGTGACAGTTATCTACGGCAGTTCCACTAAATATGACGAATACCTACTGTATTTTCTAAGAATAATGCTTATATATCATTGAAAATGATTATATTGTGAGGGACGTGTAGTGGACGGTGTTTCACATGAATGTTCAGGGTATTACGTGCAAAACTTGAAAACATTCAAGGGCCGAAAATTTAAAATTCGCGCCTTATTTGCCGACGTTGGCGGTGGGTCAACCGCCTACGGGTATTGCCCACCACATATTTCCAAGGAAAAACGTGCGTATTTCGAAAATTTTTTATTATTTAGCCAGGAAATGGTGGAAAATGTTTGTTTGTTTAAGCCATACCAACATTGTTTTCAATGGCAACGATTAAACTTGAGAAGAAACTTTGAGAGTCTACTATATGAGTTTGAAAGAAGCAGCAAATAACACAAAACTAACACATGGTTCTTTTCCTTTCGAACGAATACCTCTTTCAATTGGAAAACGTCGCCGTCAAAATTGGTACAACGCACCAAATTCCACTAAACAACACTGTTTCGTGTAAAAACGTTCAATAAATTAAATAAATTGACATAATTGATTTTTGACAGTTGACGTATATTAGAGTTTCTGGTATCTTCTCTTAGATGCGTGTTATGGGATACTTCTCGCACCGTTCTTTCGGGTGCGCATTCCATAGCGCTGAATGACCATCTCATTCTGCTCATGTAACGACCAGGTTTCTGAAGCGTACCTTAATGCAGGAAGAATCGTGAAGACGAAAAAATATGCACGAAGTCAGACGTTCTTTGTTCTCCTTTCTACATCTCCGATGTTTTTGAAACCTCTACGAGGCGCTCGTATACTCCTGCTTGACTCTAGAGTTTGAATTTGTCGAGTCGTTCATCAAGTTAACTTTGCCATCAAGATAGAAGTATTTGAACTATTGAACTATTTGCAAGTATTCGCTCCATTAAACTTGAATGAAAACGAAGGTGGTTCAGCTGTCGACCATCTATTCTCACTCCCATTTTGTCCCATTCCAATGGTGGCGCGACGTTCTCTAGCGTAGCAGTAAATAAATTTGGGGAAATGGAATCGTCTTGATTTAACCCTCTTTTTACGTGGAAGCTAACTTCGACATGGAATGGTAGGATTTTGATTGCGAAACATTTATAAAGCTAATAAAAAGTGTTTAACTATAGAGTAGGGATACCCTGACGTCCCAAGGCTCTCCTGACTTCTTCTAGCTCAATTAAGTTAAAAGCTATCCTTAAGTCGGTGAAAGCAAGACAAAGTGGTCTTTTGTGCTATCGCGATACTTCAATGAGTTTTGTTATTGTGTTGATGTGGTCCATTGTACTAAATCCTTTTCGAAACCCTGCTTGATCACATGGCTGCCCGTCGTCCGATGTTTTGTCAATCCCGTTGAGGATAACTAGAGTGAAAAGTTTGTAGACGACATTTAGCAAGTAGATTGGGCGATAGTTGCCGATATCGTAGAGGTCAACCTTCTTGAACATTAGCACGGTCTTGCTGGTCTTCCACTGAGTAGGGAACTTGCATTCAGACAGGTAACGTGTGAAGAGCCGAGCCAGTGTGTTTACGAGGACTGGCCAAAGGTTCTTCAGGTGTTCAGATCTTGTCCTCCTCGTACCTAGTGCTGTTCGATTCTTCACTGACGAAACAACATTAGAATTTCGGAAGAAAAATCGCTTGGGACGAGATATCCATTCTTTTTTAATCCGTAGGTGGTGCAAAGACGTGGATATCGCAGAGATTCGATCGATTAGCTATTATGAACGGCTTTCTCAGTGGCCTCTTTGGAAGCTATAATTGTTTCGCCCAGACGTGCAGTCATCTTGGTTTTCTAATTGGCAAAGCTTCAATTGACTTTAAGAATGCCTTTTTGGGCTCTGGATCTTCGACCGCAACTGCTGCTCTTCTCTCTTCAAGGTTTTCTTTTATCGCCTGTCTGCATTGTTGGACATATTCAAGCGTGAGTTAGGAGTTGCTTGAAGCTCGTGCAATTCTACGCTGGCGTATTTCTCTTGGTGACTTTCGAACTTTCAGCTTCCATAGTGGAAACTTGAAGATGTTGAATGGGCCGATCGTATTCCTCATCGCTGTTATCAAGAGCTGTTATCGCTGTTACAGCATCCTCCCAGCAACCGGCTAGTGAATTGAATAAATCCCAGTTGGCAGTGGTTCTGGGACTTCGTTTTTGATTTTAGCGGATTTTTCTCCTTTCCATGAGAAATAAAATATTGCATGAAGAAACGTTGGTCTGATCCCGTGCAGAATTTTGAGACCACAGCGACATTCTTTAGACAAGACTTTGGTTTACTACGACGTGGTCTATTTCGTTATGGTACTCTCTAATGGGTGATTCTCACTTCCAGCGTTGAGTGTGGGGCTTCTGGGAGTGCGATTTACCATGAATGGTCCTGCTCGTCACGATAGAATCAGAGAGCAGCTCAGCCTGCTCGTTGCACTCTAACCCGTAGGTCTCAATTTGACGTTGTCAGACGTTCTTTTGGGTCCAGTCTTAGCATTAAAATCTCCAATGAAGACCTTGAAGAATGTTCATTCTTCTCTGCAGAAAATAGTATGACTTATATTTGGAGTGCCTTCGATATTAAGTGAATGCAGTGATTCCTTGCACTATCTCACTTCCAGCAGCGCATGAGGATTCCTTAGCTTCTGAGACCATTGATGGAGGATGAATTCATGCTGTACGTCACACTCTCAAGAATGTCCTAAGCAAAGTGGTAATTCGCTAGGGAGAAGTTCACTCATATTTACTCGAAGAAGTTTACTCATATTTACTCGATAGAATCAAAACATAAGTTCTGACCATTTAGCACTTTCAAAAATCTTTGCGCCGAAACAATTTCGTTCTTTAGCTTTTTTTTGTTAACTCTACACGGAGTTAGTCTACCTCTACACAAACTACTGAACGATAGTATATTCTATTTTACTGCTATTTCTAGGTGAGTGAGAGGCGCGTGTAACTCAGTGATTAGAGGTCTATACACATGAGGTCTTTGGCTCGTTTTCGCGCATCTGTTCACCAAGCCTTCCATCCTTCTGGAATCGACAAAGTGAAGTCGAGCTTCTCTGCTGAGACGATGGCAGCACTGTCATCGTATAGGTTGGCCATGTATTTAATCACCACTACGATGCCTGGTGAAGTCAAATGCTTGGTGCATCTCACAGGAACTAATCAACGCTGAATGTTTTTTATCCTTTATCCGTCTGAGTGAAACTATTCTGCTAACAACACAACTGATTTGTTTACTGGGGATTTGTTGTTCCAGTTGGAGCGTTATGTTATCGTCGAGCTTGCCACTTAGATCCTACGAGGTTCTGGTGGCCGTGAATGGGAAACTAAACAGATTTATATTGCCCTGTTGCGCAATTACGTATATTTTACTATTGTCTGTTATTCAACCACATTGCTTCTCATCATTTGGAAGTACATTTGAACTTATGCTGAGTCTCAATTTCAACTTATTATTTACTGCCTACTTTTTTTTTAACGGCAGGGTATTCATTGTGAAATATAACTTCAACGTTGCTGAGATATTTGCAAAACTCCGGACCGCAGTTGTATGCGGTGGTGAACGAACACGCGCTGTTGTCCTCACCGGGGAGCAGCGCACTTCACCACCACACCATCCGGGTTCTTCGTTCTGCCTGTCTCTCATCTAGTTCTATCGATCTTTTGCCATCAGCAATCACCCGTCAACGGGATTGACCTGGAGATCCTAAATCGGCAACGAACCCAGTTAACTGGGTAGGCAGTAAATAATAAGTTGAAATTGTGATTACAACTGCGGCCTCAGCTTAACTGGGTTTGTTGCCGATATAGGCCCACCAGATCAATCCCGTTGACGGATGATTGCTGATGGCAAAAGATCGATAGAGCTAGCTGAGAGACAGGCAGAACGAAGGAACCGGATGACGTGGTGGTGAAGTGCGCTGCTCCCCGGTAAGGACAACAGCGCGTGTTCGTTCCCCACCGCATACAACTGCGGTCCGGAGTCTTGCAAATATCTCAGCATCGTTGAAGTTATGTTGAATCTGTTTCTGCATCTTTTGCATCCAACCAACGCAAGCGACATCCACAAGAACTGGAACTGAAATAGCATCCAAGTTACTAGTCAAGAAATTACTCGTTCGAAAACGGTTTTTCATGTGTTTTTAAGTGCTGAGTAGATCGAAATGAAGAAGCATCACTTACTATGCACCTGTACCACCTTGCCTGAAAACGCCTGTATCATATATATTGTGCGTCGGCATCAATGGGATAATTGTCGTCAGGTCACGTTTGTTGCAAAAATGAGTAGTGCTGATCCCGACCGAAACAGCTGAAAAATTGACCCTGATAGAGGTCTGTTTACAGCTGCTAACTTTTCATGAATTGCATGCCTGGCTAAAGACAGCGCCAATGTTTACAGCTCTCCTATTGATTTATTTCTAATTTTAAACCTAAATGAAAATGATGAATGTGCTCCAATTTCAGATTTAGAATAGCTGTTTCACATTAAGTATAACGGATTTTTTTTGGTAAAACATCTTTAATGAACCGAATTGTAGGAATCATGGCCGTTCTTGAGGAATACCAGTCCTCTACGTTATCCACCCTGGTAAAAACGCACGTGCGCAACTTCTTTGTTTGGTCAGTAGTCGCTCCCATTTAAGGAAAAAGTGTCCGGCTGGCCTGTGAGGAACGAGATCAGTTCGCCGTTTTCAGCTGGAAAGAATCGCATCCTTAGTATTCCAGTCCTGGAGCTGCGAGCCTTCTTTTGCTGTTGGTCGCACTTAGGAGAGTAGGAAATTAGAGTATCAGTTGTGTTTTATCAACGGCGTTTTGGTCATCGTTCGTTGGACGAAGAATTCTGGAACACTGAGATAATTCTTTATAATCTTTTTGAGCAAAAACGAGGTATTATTTTGCACTTTATTGCGATGAAGCTAACGTTTTGGAGGATTTCGCCTTCCCATAACCCGGAAATGTCAAGTTGACCGCAATCTAGCCACCCAAAAACCTCCATACCAAGCAGAGAAAATGCTAAACCAGGATTTCAATCACATTGAACACAGAATAGTAAAAGGAAGAGCATGAGCAATGACTATAAAGACTTCGCCAGTCGCTAGCACATTGTCCGTGTAGGAGCGCAATTTTTCCTCTCACCTTAAAAAAACAGCCCTAAATACTGTCCGATATCACGCCTGATTATGAAGCATTCCCTCATGCGGTTTATTTTCGGATTTTTGAAATATATCCAGAACGCTTCGCGATTTTGTGCACTGGCGTTTTCAATTCATGTGCAAGGGTGTTAACTCCGACTTCAAAATCTTCTTCGTTGTGTCTCTTTGTCTTGTGCGCACCTAGTAGAGTATTAGCTTTAACTTTAGTTTACCGAAAAGGTGTTCTTTTATACGAACGCGGAATAGTCTGCCCGATCCACCAATGCATTCGAACGCACCCTTTGAAAGAGTTCGGATAAACAGTACCCAAACTCATGTAATCATACTCTCTACCGTTAGAGCAAATTATGCAATTCTGCGTTGTACGTAGACGGTCATAGAGGCTGTTGAGAACTAGCTGGCTCGTTGGAATTTCGTCTTAGAGTGCTCGTTGGAATTTCAATTACTGTTACCGAATTCTCTGGATCGGTCCTCCTTGAGCAACGTTTTATCGCAGCAATTATTTCATTTGAAACAAACGGTGGGATAAAAAGGATCTTATTATCGCTACAATTGTTGTTTAGGGAATTGGGTTTGCTTCTATACCTACCATGAAAAGCTGCAGTTCCGTATCGAGTAGAAATGGCTATTTGCAGCGCCATTTCTGAAATTCGTCTTTCTGCTTTCTTTCTGAGCGCACGTTGGTGGTCGTACGAAACATGCTTCTTGAAGGCGTTCATTTTATGTGGGGGAGAGGTAATTAACCTTTTTACTACCTAACCACTTCGTAACATAGCCGTCTTTGGAGAGGTTAATCTGAAAGTTCAGAAATGAAAGCCAGTTTCCTTTCGGTTTCTTTTGGGTAAAATTAGTGTACTCTGACTGTTTATTTGCTTACTCAAATTCTTCGTCCATTTTCTCTTGTGTTATGCAAATGGCAAACCAATCGTTTATATATCTACAGGAGAGTAATGGCAGGAAGTCGATTACTGATGTTTCCACGTTGAACATAAACGCAATGGCAAGGCTTGGTGTCAGTCGTTGTCCCAATGCCAATCCCCTCACTTGTGCGTGATAGTTCTCCGGCCATCTGAAAATTACGTAGTCCAGGCAGATCTTTAAGAAGACTATTAGCTGCTAAATAGTGAAGCCATACATATCTATTGCTCATTCCGTGTTGTACAAGATGTTAGCTGATGGCTTCCATAGCGTACTCATTGGACACGTTTGTGCAAAAGTGCGGTAATGTCGAAGGACTCCATCACGTACGTGCTGTTAGGGAGAGCGTTACGTAGAAGATTTAGGAAGATTTGGGTGTTCGTTAGATGGACTGAGATGTGTTTTAACAACTGGGTAAGTATTTGAGTTAAAAACGACGCTATTCTTCCTATTGGTCCGTCTACACAGCTAATGAATGGTCTAACGTTAGATAACGATGGTAGACCCAAGATCATCACTGGACACTAACTTATGTTCTATAATGCTGAGATATTTGCAAAACTCCAGACCGCAGGTGCCTGCGGTGGGGAACGAACGTGCTGTTATCCTTTACGAGGAGTAACGCGTTCACCACCACACCATGCGGGTCCTTTGTTCCGCCTGTCTCTCAGCTAGTTCTATCGATCACTACCATCAGCAATCACCCCGCCGCAGACACCTGCTGTCCGGAGTTTTGCAAATGTCTCAGCATTGTAGAAGTCATATTTCGCAACGTACCCTGCCATTAAAACGAATAGGCAGTAATTAAAAAGGTTAAGACTAACTTATCTGTTTTGATATGTAAATATAAGAAACCACATGTGTGTAGATCAACTTTAAGTTGAGAGATAATCAGTAGTTTTGAGCCGGCCGCTTTTGCTGTTTTATTCCATTGTTTGTTGAATTCTAGGTGTCGAGTTTTAAATTCCTTCTCAGATGATGGGCGATGAAGGGAAATATCTTCAAGATGCTTTTTCGTCATCTAAACGTCTGACTGATAAAGAATTATTACAAACTGTCCACCCTTATCACTAACGGATAGGCTTGTGTTTTCGGCCTTATCATCTCCGTACTTACCGCATACCATACTTTCGCACTTCTATGAGGTTGGGGCGATATCGCTTCGCGTGGTAGTGATTAAAGGCATTGAAAGTTTCGTTCCTAAACATCCGAAATTTAAGGCCAACTTCATTATTGAGTTCTTGTTTTCCAAAAGACAGTTGAGGAATTGGTATGCGGGTAATGCCCCTACTTCTTGTTGCTCGCTCTTATTTAGCACTTCAGCTCCAGCCTTCTTGCTGACTCTATCTTGCCGTTCATGTAAACTACACGCAACTCTACGCAAGGTTGCCTTAGAAATTGGTTCAGGTGCTGAGAAACCTAGGCCCAGTTCTAACAACGAGCAAGCCTCTTCTAGGGAAGCCTTCTAGCACGGTTAGTTTTGAATTTGTTGGCACAATCTTAACTCGTTTATTTTCTGCCTTTTTCTTCTTAATGGCAGGGTATGTTTCGAATTATAACTCGTACGAAATGCTGAGATATTTACAAATCTCCGGACCACAAGTGTATGCAGTGAGGAACGAACACGCGCTGTTTGGGAACAGAAAGAAGAATCCCGGATATTGACACTGCCAGCAGTCATATGGCTGCGAAATTAAAGCTCTTTGTTTTCAGAGTAGAGGGAAATAAACTCAAGCTCCCAGACAACAACTCTAAAGATAATGAGGCTCCGTCTATCCTGCCCTTCATCTGATACGAAACAAGTGCACCAGTAAAATGTTGCTTAAGAGGCGCCAGTTCAGAGAATTCGGTAACAGTAATTGAGATACCACCCAACCCTCTAACATGTCACCTAGTTCGTAACCGCCTAAATCACCGTCTATGTGCAGCGCAATGCAACAAAAGTTGCATTAGGAAATGTTGCTTCGTTGCCTGCAAACTAGTCTGTACTCATTGCTGCAAAGCGGATTGTCTCGTGAAAAACATTTTATTACTAGCGGACAATCAATCAATCGAAAACCCTCCTATGTAAAAAAGTGTCGTCAGTGGAAGGCAATTTTTTTGAGTGGGACGCATCCTAGAAAATTCAACTCTATACGATTACGGTTACACCAGAATACGAACGGTTGAGAGATATCGACTCGCGGCTCTGAAGAAGGCGAAGGCATCGAAACGCTAACCGAATATACTGTTATACCACTCTCCTCTTAGCTTATCGTTGCATGAAATAGACATAGATCCTTTTTAGTTTGCAAAAGCTTTATTTTTATGCTTTTTGAGTACTTCATTTCGAATGGTTGCTCCGATCTGTATGCTCTGATATTTTTACTGCAGAAGATAGAGAGTTGTTAGCTTTTATTTGCTGCTCGCTACAGTTTTTCAATGCACGGTTTTATGTGAAATACAACCATAGTGTTACCAAGATATTTGCTCAACTCCAGACCGCAGGTGTCTGCGGTTGGAAACGAACGCGCTATTACTCTTTCCGAGGGCTAACGCGTTCACCATCTCGATAGACCCGCATACTGTGGTGGTGAACACATTACTCCCGGAAAGCACAATAACGCGCTCGTTCCCCACCGCAGATATCTGCGGTTTTGAGTTTTTCAGCAAATAGCACAGCGATATTCGATAAATTTATTCATATGTTCTTATGAACTGCTCTTGTTGAGCTGGTGAGAGGTTGGTGTAGTTTTTGTTGTTGTTGTTGTTTTTGTTAAACTTGTTGTTGTTGTTGGCCAATAGGTGATGTTTCGGCGATTTTGCCTTTTTCAGGGCCGTGCTGTTACTAGTGGTACAGTAAAATAGTGGCTTCTTCTCCTTTCCACTGAAAATGCAAGTTACATCATATCTCAGCTGAGAGTATTGCTAGTGACCATGATCAAGATGCAGCTAGATCTACTTGCTTCAGCCTAGTTACAACTTGCATTTGAATGACAGCTCATGTTATACGCGGATGTTCTAGGTCTTTTCAGATATTTGTCGCACTTACTGCCTGGGAGATATGTTGAAGACTTGTTTTTGGAAGAAGTAACTCATATGCAACAGCCTGCACAGAAATAACTCGTACTGCGCTCTGATCCTCCTTATTTTCCCACTCGTCCAGGAGAATTAGAGCTTACATGATGTTCTCATCATTCACACTTAGTTGGTTCGGTATTAGCGTTACAGAAGCTTTTCGATTAACTGGATCCTCGCCTACTCATCAAGGAACTTACTACCTTTCTTTGCTTGCAACAACCTGGCATAAAGGTAGTTAAATTTGTTTTGTTAGAACAACTTCTGTTAATTTCCTTTTTTTTCTCGAAAAGCGGAATTTCATAGCAAGAACGGACTTTGCACTAGTTACTAATAGGGCGGTTCCCATCCTCCTTTTCAAACCAACTCCAACTTCGCCGGCGTTTCCTCTTCTGCCTTTCGTTGAGGATCGCTTTCTCCACCTAGTATCGTTTTATTTCATACTAACTCTCACCACTTCTTCATTCAATCACTCTTTTGGATTCATCATCGTACTTCTGCATTATATTTCAGGTCCAGCTGTTTCTTGGACTTTTTCGGTCCTTTTATGAACTTCACTAAATTCTGATCGATTCGAATCTCATTAGAATCCTGGGATAGCTGTGGCCTCCCAGGTCTTCATCACAGCCAGCAACAATCCTGTGTACATCAGAGGAAACTTCGAAAACAAGTTTGTTAGCAAATTCGTGATTTGGAGAGGGATTGGACCAACAGTTTGCGAAGAAACAGCGTTTGATCCGTTGTGTATTACAGGACAGCCTTAGCTACTGTGCTTCACATACCTCTACAACTGAGAACAATCAGCGGAAAATGAGTTTATGAAACTTATGCTATACGTATGGACTAAACCACAGTTGCTGAAACAAAGGTACATTAACGTTCTCGAGGTTCGACCTTATTCGAAACCTATTTATGTTGTTACTGCCTGTAACACTATCATGTTTCATACGAACACCACCAATTATGGAATATGCCATGGTTGCATGAAAGCATTCGATCAGATTGATAACTGCCCTCAGATTTTATGTTTATCAGCACTCTTTTCACAACTCTCTCTCCAGATGTCGTTAAGGTCGTCTTATTTCAATACGAGGCCGTTAACGATCCGGTTGACTCCTCAATGATGACGATCTTCACTGCTACGTCGAGCATTGCGTGTAAGCATGCATGTCTTTAATTTAATGAATTCTTTACTGAGCATTGAAATATAGTTCCAATTAGACGTGTCTTGAGAGGAAATCTTTGAAATAGGATTGCGATGCGAAGCGATCTTCAGACACCCATGCTGTTTTGCCTTCTTCGGGAGCGACCGAAAACATTATCAGAGACGAAGAATCTTATTGAATAGACTTAGCCACAGGATAGAATATTCCTAAACAATATACTTTTATTGCTTTTAATTTTTGTTGCTAGACATCGGAATTCTACAGAGGATAGTATTCTACATAAAGCGAATATAGGTGGATTCTGATTTTTGGCGAGCTTTTGAGATGTCACCCATGGGATCAACGAAAAATATAATCGCTTAATTCAACACGTTCCCAATAGCGCTAGGAGAGTGGAAAGTTTGAAAGACATTGAGATAGCTCTTTTTGTGCAAATTTTTGTTCTGATAGGTCACAAGGGAACTACGCAAGCTACAACACCTACAGCAGTAATGTTCAAGTGCCAGTCACCGGGCAAAAGTCACCAGAAGGCGGAAAATAAAAACTTCGAAAGGAGAAAGGCTCTAATGCTCAAGTTGGAGCTATAGAGAGAAAGGAGGACATCTATATTACACGTGCGGATTTTCGTAGTTACAAAACCGAAGTCATCGCTTCGTGATGTCTTCAGCGACTAATCACTTCATAACTAGATGTGGATCATCTATTTCTTTTCCTTCGCCAGCTTCAACAGCTGCATCGACAAGAGAGCAGTTGGACGAAGGATAGCCACACTAAGAGTGGATTTTACTAGCAAATCCAATAAAGTTTGTCGCCAATTAGGTCTCTTGGAGAAGTATAAATCCATTGTGGTGTAGTTATAGGTTTTTTGGCCGTTGGATATATAAACCTATGAATTAGAATTAGTTTGTAGTCTTGTATTCATCACTTGAAAAGCCTAGAAATTTCAGATCTGTTCTTTTATATCGGTTTAGTCAGTGCAGTTGTCTTTTCCTGTGGCACAGATAAGAATAGAGAAAAAGTTCACGTGGCAAAACGGCAGGTAATACAAAATTTCGTTAGGACAGAAATAACTAAAAGGCTTCATATGGATCGAAAATTGGTGCTTATCGCACTCTTGTTGACTAGAGATAGACCAGAGTTGAAGTGACCTTATCTGTTAGAAGTTACATTCAAAGGTTTTTACGCGATCAGAACCTTAGTATTAGCTTCAATAATGTATGAGGTAGATTAAAGGGCCGCGTTTAGCGCAGAGTTTAGGGCGTGCTTTTGGACACACGCATGGTCGTTGGTTAGCTCTTACGTATGAGCAAGCGAAGAGTATGAATAAGATGTTTGATCTGCAGGAGCTCAAACGTCGACAACGTGAGGCGGTGCTTGCTGGTCGACCCGTTCATAGTGTAATCGAAGAAGTCGAACTGCTTATGTTTCAGTCGAGCTCAAGGTGAACATTGTTAATATTGCAGAAGAAAAAAGCCTGACTAGATCTTCCAGCCCTCAACATCTGCAATGATCTTTACAACCTTAGCTCATTGCCAAATCAAAATGTTCAGGCTTTCCTGCGTTCGTGAATTACCGGATTTAGAAGCACTGGAAAAGTACCGTATACTAAATGAAAACGTCAACAAAGCAGCACCAGGCAAAATTGAGACGTTAGCATTTATTGAGGGCACTCAAAGAAGTATGTTCGTCTTCCACTGTTCTCACTATCTCTACCTCATTCAGTACTGCTGGTTAGTGATAGTCATGCTCGCTATCGGAACTTTTTGAACTATAAAATAAGGTTTGTAGACTAGTGATATTATTTTATCCAAGTAGGGAACGTGAACGATAAAGTATTTGGCAAGCTTAGCCGGAGTGATAGCAAAACATCGTATCAGATTCGTAATAGCTTTCAGACCAATCTGCTTCAAATACGACATAATAATGCAAAGTCTTTTCTAAGTACATTTATTTCTATCGAGTGTTGGTAGTGAAACATGTGTGGCAAATGCCATGGCTAGCTGTTAGCATCGATTGAACTGATAACGTAATCAGGGAAATACCCAGTTCAAACCAGATGCTACCAGAACTGAGAGCGATGACGCTAACTAGCAACCATGAGGTGTAGAAACAAACAGCAAATAAACACAAACAGTTCTTTTTTTACTCAGCAAGAATGTGAAATTAGTAGATTGATGCTGAGGTTGATAGGAAGTCGGTCGTGGGTTTTACCACAAGACATGTTGGATTGTGATTATAACGAGGCCTCAGCTTAACTGGGTTCAATGCCGATATTGGCTCCCCAGATCAATCCCGTTGACGGGTGATTGCTGACGGCAAAAAGATCGATAGAACTAGCTGAAATACATGCAAAGCCAAGGACCCGGATGGTGTAGTGGTGAAGTGCGCTGCTCCCCGGTAAGGACAACAGCGCGTGTTCGTTCCCCACTGCATACACCTGTGGTCCGGACTTTTGCAAATATCTCAGCACTTCATACGAGTTATATTTCACAACATACCCTGCCATTAAGAAGAAAAAGGCAGTAAATAAAAGAGTTAAGATTATATCAACACAGTTCTTAAGAATTCGATGCTGAGCTGTCCGTCACATTCATCAGTGGACATGCTGCTTTCAGAACATGCAATGGACATGAAGGAACTGAGTCATTTAGTTGAAACAGTAACTGAATCGACGACGTCGACAAGACATCCAGGTATTCTGCAATCGTGAACGCCAAGGATAATAATCCATTACAAATTCGTGTCGTTGTTTGTTCAGGGTTAGATGATCCCTGCACTACACTCCTGATGGAGGATTGTAGTCCTTGCAATGTGCATCCTGTATAGATTATTTTATTCATTATCATTTTCTAACATCCTTGTGTTTTACTAGATTCTCCACCACTCTTTAAAAAAAATAAAGTGAGGGACAATTCGCAATAAATAATATTTACAACAGTAACGCCATATTGCCGTCCTGTAAAGTCATGACACTTTCAACGTGGATTAAAAAATCGCGATTCGTTGGAGCAAACTGTTGCGCTACTATCACTCCGTGCTCCTGTCGTTCAGGAATATCTTTGAACCTGCATCTGAGTTCGGCTGCTACTGGAGTGGGAGATTTTTTCTTCGTCATGAATGTTGCCGAATTCTGGTCGAGCTGACATTTCCCGGATCTTGAGTTGTTGGGAAGAAATATTTGCCTGAGGTGCAGAGTAAACGGCGACTTCACGTGTATTTTCGCATGTCGTCTCTAACCACTGCTCCTCCAGCACGTGTTACTATTAAAGAAAAAGCTGAAGAAAATTAGCTGTATTTCAAAAGTCGATCAGTCTGCATACATGCCAACACCAACAACTTTATTTACAATTCATAAGATGAAGCATAAACGAACAATCAGCGTGCAATGCAATGTTTGCTTTGATTGGCATCCTCGCATCCGCCATCAGTGAAGATCGGAATTCGTGTGCATTCGGCAGCTGCTTTTTGACCTTCTTCACGGATTCCAGTGAAACTGTAGTGGCTCGTTCGTGCGGCCGATGCTTCTGTTCTCTTTTCACTTACCAAGCAAAACCTTTACTGACGTCGCATTTCGGACCTAGAAAAGAGCTGATAAAAATTATAAACAATGTGAACCTAGAAATAGCAACGCACCGTGACCAAAAAATGTTATAACAACAATATAACGATATCATTGAAGAAGATTCACATAGGAATAAAGAACAGCTTTAATGGACCAGTGTATAGGAACAAGTATTACTGTCGCACGTAAAGATGCCCATCTGTGAATGGAGGCTGCAATTGAATTCAGCCTTATGAAACTAGAAGAAGGTGAAGACAGTAAGAACAGTTTCTAAGTGAATGGAAGGGTAACTAATGGCGTTGCTTATAATTGGAGCAGACGTAGACGGTAACAAAGCTGATAAGGTATGCCATTTTATCATGATCGGCGAATAGAGAGAGCTGTGGATCCTGAGCGAGATTGGAAGGTGATTACATAGCATACTAGTTAGCTATAGTATACATGAAACAGCGTGAAAATATTCCCAAGACGGACTTTCTGCTAACCTGGCACTGCTGGATAATTCGATGTTTTTCTTCAACCTCGTGTCTGCTTATTGAAGAAAAACATCTAGTGAGAATAATATGACACATTTGTGATAATATGAGAAAACAGTGCATTCCCGTTAATATGAGAAGATACCGTGAATTCTTTGCAAAGTAAAGAAGTAAAGTATAGCCTCTACATTCCTCACCTGCCGAAATCTTGAAGGTGAATGCTGTGCGAAACAATGTGTTAAAACTGAACGGAGACCATGAATGCTGTTCGAGTAGATTCTCCATGGAATCCAAAGGTAGTCGTGCATGAGCGTCCTCATTTTTCTACCGCAGGTAGTCACCAGCTTCTGTGGGTCCGAATAAGCATCGCAGACTAGTTTCTTACGAGTTTCACTACGCCAGAGTTATAGTACGCTTGGTTTACTTCGGGTGAGCTTGAACCAGCTGCCCATTATTGAACAGCGTCCTCAGAAATGACACATGCGGTCTTGTTCAATTACGCAGCTTGCAAGTGAACTGCTAGTGCTGGAACACGAGACATTTGGATGCGGATTTGCTGTTTCACTTTTTCTGTGAAGCAAATACTTTTAATGGAACAAAATATTCCTGGGATTAGAACAAATAAAAGTCCGATAACATCCTCGTGCAGGCTGAACAATCTAAAGGATTATATTAATTATTCACGCAGACGTTAAGAGAAAACTGGATCGATAAAGTATTCTCTGTATTTATTTTTGCTATTTGATGTTATCCGATAAGTTTTAACACATCATCGTTGTAAAGAGGCACTCCTGGAAGTCGAACCGTAATGCAAGAGTTTCGCCCCCAGGCAAGGTCTCCCATTTGAGGGACTTCCTAATTTTTCGTTAACTATACAAGAGCTTTACAGCCAGAATATCACCATCGCGTAAAGATATTGACACTGACGTAAAAATAGGAATTCGACAAGACCATATCGTTGCAAAAAGTATTAACAACCATGTTTGAAAAAGATACGTGATACACCCACGAAGACGTTGAGATATGAGACTCGTATTGTGTGATTGCCGATAGCACCGTTAGGGCAAAAAATTGGCTCGAAGAAAGGGAAATAAAGGACCTTGTTCGGTGTTGTGGATAACACATGAGCTCCTTGGAAGGATAATTGCCAGTTTGAAACGCGACTGAAGCTTCGAGTTTAGCTCATATCACAGGTCCTCGTTGTTGCATTCCACACAACATCCTGCCATGAACAAAAAGTAGGCAGTCAATAAAAGTTAAAGCATTGTTATGCGATAGTTGGAAAGGAAAAGCATGGAAGTGAAAATCGATCATCAGTAATTACTCACCACTATGCTAATGACATCGTTCTAATAACAGTAAGCATTAGTTAAGCGTAACGAATGCCTGCCGACGTTGTTTTTTGTGGAAGGATTCGTTTCCGACTATATCTCACAAAAATATTATTCATTGGGAACGGACTGATTACGTATGCCCCACTCACGCTCGACAGAATGAACGACTCCGAATGCTCCAGCTACGTCTATCTAGGTCGCGAAATCAACATGATGAGCGGCCAGCTCCAGGGTTAAGCAAGAGGAAACGATTAGCTTTGAGAGCTTTCAAGAGCATCCAGGACGTAGAGAAGAAAGCAAGGAACGCCCGGCTCTGTCCTCACCTTCTCGACTTAACGGTACTTTCTGATTTAACGTATGCGTCCCTAAGATGGTCGCTACGTAAGCAGAATTAACGAGCACTCAGCGCGTTATTGAACACGCATTCGAACGGACGTTGCAAGGAGTATCCCGTGTCACAGAAATGAGCGAAGTGATCCGAAGCTTCGAGTTCCGTCAACAATCAAAGACCACGGATTCCACGTCTAAATGTCAACAATCAGATGGGCCGAACACGTAATGTATTCGAACGACAACGAAATCTACAGGAGATATCAAAAGCGCAGCAGGGAAACCACTGTGCTGATAATCTGGGTTCTTCATGAAGACATTAGAAGCAAGACATGATGCTCAGCGAGTCCCTAGAGCGAACAGAGCCCGACGGGCAGAAATGGAAGGCATCCTGGCGATCACTCGAGTCGTTCAACCATCAACGGGAGTTTGGACGATACAGGAGAGCTGATAACATGCCATAAAGAAAGGAATGGACGAAAATAAAATTTAAGACGCTGGATAGTCTTTTTTCGATTTCACACCATGGAAGAAAGCGGTAGTGAATCCATGTTCATTAGTTAGGGCTGACGACGAGACATTCAGTTCGCACACGTCCTCGCGTCATTGCTTTGGACCAGTTGCTTCCCAACTACTCGCACCAATCTTTTCTTCTGTTCACTTTTCTTTTTTTTTCTGTGTCACTTGTAGTCTCCCTCAAGAAGCCCGCATCTTGCGTTTATTACCACCTGTGTTGTGCAGGTTATTATTGGATTTCGCTTCAGTTTTCTTCTCTCCTTGACCAACTATTTGGAAAAAGCAGTGGAAATGTGGCCTCAACATATTGACTGAGGCGAAGTGTATTCGACATCCTTTGATAAAGTAGCTCATGGTCATTAGTCGATTTCGCTCAATGAATCTTCTCGCCATAATTGATATATGGTTCAGGGCTTTACGAGAGAATCGTTTAAGTAGAACTCTTGATGCAATCTGTGCGTACGTGTTCGGCGTGGCCACGGCTTGTTACGGTGAACTTCAACCATTTCAGGACACCCTCATCAATGATCATCTCGGTCACTATGAGTCACATTTAATTCATAGGCAGTGTGTGAGAAAAGGGGAGGACTACAATGCTGAATGCTCTTATCGAAAAACCTGCACGGTCGCTGATACTCGGATCTGTGTTATGTAAGCTATGTGATTGGTGCGAAAGCGTAGTAGAAAAGTTTACAAGGCACTATAAACTACATGAGCAAGTATGCATTGGACACAATGCGCATTATTCACTTGCCTCTCCGTTCTGCGCTGCGAAACCTATGTACCTTATCTCTTATGTAATTGGACCAGTTGTCCGTGTAACCCGTTTGCCGCTAAATCCTGGGCCTCTGTAGCGCGCCTATTTTCAGAATTCGTCTCTCAAATGCCATAAGTTCTGTGATGCTATAGATTTTTCATGTTGTCTTGCTGCTCCGGAGGTGATTACTTTTATTTAAGCGCTAAATTGCCACTAAGTACGTTCCGTTGTTTAAACTGCGTCCGTTTTCGTAAGACGGAAAAGTTCATGAGCAGAAGGCATGAAACGATTAAAGCTACGAGATGCAAATTGTCTTTTTTCTAGTGTGTCTCGTTCTACGTGAATTACTCATTGATTACTGGTCTTTTGTACACCAAGAAGATGTCGTCGGAATCGCCAGTCACGCGCTCAACAACTACAGTCGATCCTCCTTCTAGCTCGACTCCGGTTCGAAGTTGGTTTTAGATTTCATCTTCATGTTCTTGATCTCAATATGTTGTTTCTGTTTTTGTGCCTGCGTTCTTACGAAATACAACCGCAAGGATCTTGTGATATGGACAAAACTCGGAACCTCAGTTAGCCTTCGAACTAGCGATTACCCTTATCGGGGCTCACTTTCTACCCAGCACGCCAGCCGAGGCACTTACTGTGACTTTCTCTTTATGTATATTCCATTTAATTAATTTCAACTCAGGGAAACATTGTATTCAGAGGCCAACATCGAAACAGTCTGGATGTTGACTCATAAGTTGCTGTGTTCTTACGTACTGTTCCTAGTGAGGTGACCGCTTGTCAATCCATGTGAACTCGAATGGTTTCACTTCCAAGGAAGTGAAAAGGAAAAAAAAATGCCCATTAGGAATATGAAGTTCGCCAAAGTGTTCGCCTTTGTGAACAGAATTTTCGCGCGAACTTAGTGTCACCACTAATCATAAACAATGTCTAGAACGACGGTAAATACCTCGATTACTGCGAATTGTTCAGATCCTTCACCAGGCGTGGGCCAGGGAAGGAAGTTGTTTACTTCTCTTTGCTGCTGCGTGTTTTGTGAGTTTCCTGAAATGTTTAGACTTGAGCTGTTTCTGCACTGACAGTTTTTGCGAGTTCTCCATTTTTGTTGGAGTCAGCACAATAGATATAATATGTGTTTCTAATTAAATATTACGAACCGAATTATTTCCAATCTTTTTTCCACAGAGGTTGTGAGTGCCCTGCAGAATTCGTTCTTGCTTCGCTGTCTACCCAATATTATATTCGTAGGCACGTCGACCATTTGTATGCGACGAAATGTTCGATGGGATTGTTAACTTCTTGAAGAGAAAGGAATATCCACATTTTGTTGCTAGCGCGTCTGACGTACCGGCTGCCATGGAATCATTCAGGTGAGAAGAGTTTATTTAAAATACACGAAACAATGAGAAACTGTCTACGTGAACATCGAATTTCTCCAAACTAAACAGTAATGTATTCAGTTTAAATTGAGGGGTGTGATGATTCGGAATGCTTTCATCCCTACAGCTTTATGCTATTTACTTTGTGCTCTTTGTCATCTCATCATTAGTCTTCTTGTTGACTTCGAGAGCTGTTTTTTCTCCCATTTCTGCAACCGATTAATGTAGGGAACAACGGTGGAGAGACCATTCGTTGAACTTCCCTGTTGAGAAACTAAAACGGACATTTGAAGTTGTTTAGGAACAGATAGATACTGAAATAGAGTGATCCTAGTAATAGGCTCAGTTCTTCCAAAGCGTTTCATCTTTCATTTCAGAAGGAAGTGCAAAGTCTTCTTCCTCGGTAAGGATGGCCAATTGTTGCACGGTGGATCGAGTGAAGTCCATCGTCATGTGATACGTAATGTCGAACTCAAATCAGTTGTTAGGTTCGTCCACCTGTCATTAGGGCACTGTAGTGCTGGAGTGTGGTGAGTGTTTCGTCTTGTTCTAAAACTGTTTTAATTTCAACGTTTGCCGATCGCATGAATATGTGTTGTACTATGCACATAAAAACAGCTCAATCCAAGGACACTGTAAATATGGCCGTCTTAAGCGGAAATTTTGAGGTGTTGCAACTCGGCTCTAAAACTACTTTGTTAATAAAACTAAGGACCGTTAGGATTTCCATAGTTTTGCAGAGTTTCTGTACCGTAGAGGCCTTGAGTTCTGGGAAGCGCTTCGTAGACGTTTCTTCTAGCGACATGGTTGTTGAGGATTTTTGCAACTAATAAATACCAAGATGCCGCAGAAGTGGTGGCTGACTGGCGTGTGGTTCGACGACAGCGGCAGTGTTGGTTGCGAAATCTGCAGTTGGCTGTTGTCGCGCAATAAGACTGGACCTCTTCCGTTGACAAATCACCAATGAGCACGCTGTGGTTTTCTCCACTTCAACGTGACAGCGCTTCTTTCTTTTCGTTGTTTCCCCATGTCACAAGCGAATATAATGGAATAATGTGACCGTATATCATCAACCTGTGACCATTCGCCATAATGTTCTTTTGGTGCAAGTAGCTTAAGAAAATGCTTAGAAATTTCTCGGTGAAGATATGCTGGTTAGTGTTGTCGGTTTCACTATAGAATCCACTTTTCATTGAACACCACTATTTGATCCTTTTCGTTGCTCAAAAGAAGCACATTTCACAGTGACGATTTACTCTTCGTTCAATCAGTGTTTGACTCACGATCGGAGCTCTTCTAGCTTTCCATCATGCAGTAGGTAGAAAACGACTGGTAATCGATGGTCTTCTAGCTCACTTCCAATGAGTAAGTTATCCGTTCTCGACAATGGAGTTATTGTGGTATTTTCATCGAGAACAACTGCGTTCAGTTTTCGGAGCAAGTGTCCGAGTTTCCTTCTTTTGCTTTTATTCATCACGCTTCTGTGTCGTAATCTGCTATTAAAACTTGAATTTCTCTTTCGAAATATCCTCGATGCGACAGTGAAGTTATTGTCTCATATTCGCAGTCTCTTCCCTCACTGAGCGTAGCCTTCACCAAGCACGGCTCGATCTAGCGTTCTTATCTGTTGGCCATCGACATAACCGATAACTTTTACAATTCCCATGTACTGATCCGCATTTACTGACTGTTGTCCATATCTTTACTGAGGTCTTTACCTTACCTGTCTTCTTAGTTCACAGATGTTGTGGTCCACTTTGAAATATTCCAGTTTTCAGGGTGTTTTAATGTGTATGGTACAGAAATTCAGGTATTCAGGTATACGTTGTCACTGTTTTTGCTTGTAGTTGTTTCCGTTCCTCGTGTTTGATGTAGTTTTTATATTCGCTCAAGTGAGATTTGTTATGTCTCCTAGGAATGCTTTTATTTTGCTTTTTTCCCTTGGTTTTTCCCTCTGTTTGACTCGAATCCCTGGTTTGATCTCTGCTTCATTGTCTAGGAACTAGTCAAATTATATGTGTATTTGTTATTTTGCATTAATTTTTCCAACGATTAGGACGTTTTTTTAAAGGATTTTAAGGACCGGTTGTTTGTATGATGTTGTTTCGAAGATGATGCTGCCACTAGTTGTTGAACATTCGAATGTAGTGATTGCACACTTCTTCTCGCTTCGTCTGACTCCATCGAAGGGAATTTATGTTCTTAAATAGTCGCGAATTCGTTGTGTTAATAAAAATACGACCTATGTCCCTATTTCTCTGTCGAAGGCTTTTCAGTGCCTTGTGATTGTTCTTTTCTAATGTGTTCGCCAGATTACTGTCATTGGAGTTCAGTTACAGTTCGCAGTTAAGGGCCCCTTGGATCCGGGAACGTGGAGATGAACATGGATTCATGACAGTGTATGTTGAGCTTCATCTTCCTCGCTTCGCTTTCTTCGTTCATAACGGTCTCTATCTATACCTTCGAAAGAAGTAGTTTGAACACTTGAAGAACTCTGTTGTACAACAACTATATTTGAAAACCTCGTCTGTGGTCTGTATTTCTGTTTTTCTCGATGCACTATTTCACGAAAACATGTTGTAAGGGAATATCTTTATTCATTAACTCTCGCACAGTGTCTTTGCCTTGAAATTGCTGGCTGATGATGGCTTTTCAAGATCCCACATGGGTTCTACCCATTCTGTTCCACTGAATCTATATCGATCCAGCTTGACTGAGTCATGATCGAAAATCGGTTGGACGCCAGTGGTCGCTATAGTTCCAGGTATTTAGATAGCTATGCTTCATGTTGTGTTATTTCTCAGTATAAGTGCCAAGGACTAGATTACAACTGAATCGTCAAGATATCCAGTAAATGCGAAGAGAGTGCATATACTTGCGAATGTTTCCATTTCTCTCGTTTTTATGAACTTAAGAGGGATAGAGCTAAAGTCCATTATCTATAGCTACCACACTGGAATGCTTTCTCGTGTTTTTTTTGTAACGTTCCTAGTTTCACAGGAAGGAAAAGTAGAGAGGCCACTATGAAAATAATGACAGTGATTCTCTGAGCTGTCCCTGAGATACACTGGAAGATTGAGGTGAAAGAGACCGCGAGTTATTGTCACGTCGTTCTTTCTAAATTCAAATTTCTGAGTTGAACAACTGTTGATAGATATAAAATTCTGACTTGTATTGTTTTTCCTTTGTTTACTGGGTTCATGTTACATTAAGTTTCACTAGTACAGTAGAGAGTTGTAATTTCTTTCGTTTTGTACCTTAGAGAATATTAGCTCTTATAGTTTGACAGCTTTATGCATCGGCTGCCCTGAGGTGAGAGTAAAGTAGAGAAGCAATTGGCCATTTAATATTCATTACACAATGTATGGATTTCCACATAAACGGTAGAAAAGGACAAAATCCTCGGCACTGATCAATCCTTGAAGGATGCACCATGCGTTTGACTTCATTAAGCATCGTTTGCAAGTCACTGAATGCATATCTGGTCTTCATAATGACTGGCGGTGGCTTACCGATGTATCCGGCTAGTGATACTATCCTCCCAGGCAGTTTTAGAACCAATTTTCCTACCCCTGAGTGATGGAAGGCTTGGTGTACCGTTGGCTCTGGGACCGATTCCACGTTTGCGCCTCCAATCATCGTGCCACATGCGCCGCTGCTTCCTACATGGTACCCATTAATTTCTTTTATGCGGTAGTATTATGCTAAATACATTCCCAATTCTGAGATATTATTACGAAAGTCAGATCCCGGGTCAGACTCATACCCGCGATCACCTATCCGTGGAGCTTACGTGTTACCCACTGTACCACTTAAGGCTTCGCTATTCGTAATATCTACATTATCTTGTATTCAATTGAACTGACTGTTCCACCACTGAAAGCTACAAAATAGTGAGTGACACAGTGGTCACTGCTTTATTCGTGCCTTGGCGACTGCCACNACAATACATTGTTAGACTACTCACCGCGACTTCATCTTCAACGCATTCGTTTCCTTAACCCAGTTAATTTCTCTCGGACTTCTATACAGGGGTCGTCTGTGGTTGCAGGTTGCCTTCCAAATCTAGGGCTTCTTCACTATCATTGATCGATGCTAAATCCTCTTCCATGTTCTAATACGTAGCCCTCGACCTGAGAGCGATAAGACGAAAAGTCTTCGATAGCTACGTCCTATTTTCAGTCCCGTAAGTGAATTTCATTCGTTTCTTCCGTGTGCTTTTGCTGCTATGTGAGTCCCACTTGCTTCAGAAACACGAAGAGCACTTCACTTTCAGCAAAATGCCCATTGTCTTCCTTCTAAGAATCGCTTCTTGTGGATCAAACTTCCTCAGCGAGGGACAGCTCAGCTGCAATGAGGTTGCAGCGAATTGTGACATGCATCTCGTATGAATGAAAGTTTGACTTTCTGTCTTTGTGCGAGATAAAATTAGAAAAGGCGGCAATGAAACTTTTGGTGGTAGTGTCAACGTGATCTTTGGCATCATCGCTGATATTTATCAATGAATCTTACTTACTTACTTAGATACTTGGACGACCCATCCTCGCTGGTTGTGCCGCACCCAGCATACTCTCCATTCTTCGATGTTTTCCTGGTTTAGCCATTGTTTCCCTGGATTCCCGATGTAATCCTGGCCAAAGTCTACCCCATGTCGTCACTATGACAGGAGGCTGTGGATCAGGGGGAGATTTGCTACCATGCGACTAGTTTGATACCAGGGCGGTGGTGGATTCTGAAATTTGTTAACTCTTAGTTGGGATTCCTCATGGAATCACCAAACTCCTTCTCAGCTTGGGAGCTTAGGAGACCCTACCGGAGGAGGTGAGTGTGCTCTCTGTCCGTTGCACATCGCAGCCTTACACCTAGGAACACCTCTTAGCCACGATGAGGCGGTAAATCGTTGGGTGATATAAATGGATCAGTGCTGCTGAAAATTATATTGTAATCGAAGTTTCATGGACTGTAGGAAGAAATTGCAGAGAATGGAAGTTCTAAGCACTCGCTGAAGGCTTAACGAGGTCACTTCTAGATNGTCGCGATCTCATTATTCATTATTTGATTACGGTTTTCAAGCTAGTAGGTGTCCACCCACAGATTGACATTCCTCGTTAGATATTTGGGCGACTCCAGTAGACGACTTGCTAGCTCGCAGTTTGTGCTCTTGTCAGTGTCGTTGGATTTATGTTTTCTTTCTTCATTTGCGCTCTACATTGTTAAAGTAGTCCAGTCCGACTCTGCCAGAGTGTCTGAGTGTTTTAGCTTGGATAATGAAGATTATTTTACCACTAGCACCTTTCAGTGTTCGAGGTCGTTAGTGATGATGAGAACCTATGGAGGGAAAACCGTACCAGACCATTATAGCGATTGGATCTTAGTTTAGTAACTTGACGAATGGAAAGATACATCAACCAGTTTCTTGCTTTTAATGGTTTTAGGCGAGTGTAAACCCAATCGTTCCTCCCCACTGTTAACGCGCTCCAATGCATCGGTATTGGTTTGCTGGGGCCGATTCAGTTATTTCGAAATCCTTCACACTGCCCAGTGTGTCCTCATTATTATAGTAGTGTTGGTGATATACGAGCGTGACATTTCTCTTAGCCGTCCTTAAGATGCCTTGGAGGATGGCGGTGAAAGGGACAGCGAATTATTGTCACTTCAGTCTTCCTGTGTTCGAAATCCGGAATGGAACAGTTTTCCACCCAGATAGGACGCTGATTCCCACTGCTTTTACTTTATATTCTGCTTTGTTACTCAGTTTTTGCTACATTAAGTTCTGATGGTATGAGAGAGTTGTGATTTTTCCCGTTGCGTACCTTAGAGAATGTGACGTGTTATAATTTGCCATCTTTTTGCGTCGATCCCCTTGTGACGTGCATAACCTGATGGTTTCACAAGACTCTTTAATGAACGCTTTGAGCTTTTCAGGTTCTGAAACGATCGTTATGGAAGGAGTTGATATCCGTCGTTCGACCTCGGAAATCACACCTTCGAATGTTGGTAATTTTAATTCTAATCGCTGTACATCTTGTTTCTTCGTTTTCTCTGGTGAAGTTCTGGAAGTTTTCAGTTTACTCTTATATAGGAAAACTGAGCAAACGTGACGGCTTAACAACATAGTGGGACCATACATAAGGGAGACCGTTTTTGGCCTGAAAGTACCCAGTACGTGGTAACCTCTATCTATTTGAAAGTGTTTTCCGATTGTTCCTAGATTTAGTGGATTGTCATAGAGACGTGGTATCCTCTTGTTCTCCAACTTTCTTTTAAGGAACTTGAATTTCGTGGTTCCCTCTGCAATATTGAAGTCCATGAGGACATTTTCATTGAACCGAATAAATTCTGCCGTCCCACTGATTCTATCTTAGTGCAGAAGTCACTGTGTTTCGTCATATTTTGGGAGGAAAGCTATCTAAAAGTTGATTTGAAGTCTTACGGATCAGAAAATTGGCTTGTTATGTGGGTGATATGTAATGGTTGTCTGACCAATCAGCTCACTATGGTCTTGAATCTCTTACAGTAGAAAGTATTTAGAAGGAGACCTGATCTTGTATTGAGTAAATGGTTTTGCTTATTTTTAAGAGCACCATTTAACATTTGTTTGCTGTTTTTGCAACTCATATGTTCCTCATTCAGTCCGTCGAGCTGAGACGTCGTCGTCCAAGTCTTGATAGCGGGATAGCTTCGGCCTCTAGCTGTAGACCTAGGTGAAGAATACCAGACTCAAGGTGAACAGAATAGTGGAGCTGCGCGAAGATAGTAAGTTATCCGTTCTCCACAATTGAGTTCTTATGGCATTTTCATCGTGGACAACTGCGTTGAATTTCCATAGCAAGTGACCTAGTTTTCCCTTTTGCTTCTTTTTCTTAGGCTTCTGTGTCGTAATCTGCAATTAAAACTTGAGTTTCTTCTTCGAAATATCTTCAGATGGACCTATCGTCTCACGTCTGCAGTCTCTGCCCAAACTGAGCTTAGATTCTACAAGGCACAGCTCGCTCTTGTCAGCTTCTCTGTTCACTGTCGACAGGAACCAATTAGTTTTGTAATCACCCTGTGTTCATTCGCATTTAGTGGCCGTTGCTCATATCTTTATTTTCGTCTTTACTCTGGCGTTCTTCTTAGTTTACAGACGTTGTGGTCCACTTTGAAATGTTCCATTTTTTCAATGTGTGTCTTACAGGAAATGAATTGCCATTCCTACCCAGAGTACTGTAGTGTCGAACGGTTTTGAGAATGTCGGTGAGAAGCTTACTTTCATGAGATGATGCTTATTGTTTGAGCATTGCCATATACAATTCTTTTGTTTTTCGCACTGCATCCAGTGAATTGCGTGAAGAAGATTATGTTCCATTGGCTACGACCTCTGTTACTTTGACCAACCGTTAAAAAGCAATTGATGTGTCATTCATATTGAGGCACATGGTAGTGTCTTACATGTTTTTTTTACGACAAAATAACTCGACCGTACAGTTGCACATTACCATAAGTAGTCGTTCAGTTTTATCTAGGACCATAGTCGATGGTTCGGAATCGAGATGCCACAAGCGCTGATTTGTCTGTTATTGGTTTCTACTCCGCTGATTTAGCACATACCTTCTTTGTTTACTTACCGAGATACTTGGATGGCCCCTCTTCACTGGTTATGCGCGCTCCAGCATAATTTTCCTTTTTTTTNTTTTTTTTCAGAATTTTGCTGGTTTATCCATTGTAGTTCCCAGGAGTCCCGAGGTGAGCAAGGCCAATGTCTGCCCAAGTCGTCACTCACCACAGGCAGTAGCCGTTCTTGTGGATCAGAGGGAGATTTGCCACCATGCGACTAGTTTGATACCAGGACGGTGGTGGACCCTGAAATTGATTTACTCTTAGCTGAGATTCCTCATTGGAAACGCTGAACTTCTTCCCAGCCTGGGAAAGCCTGCGGGAGGATGAATCCGCCCGCCGTACATCTGAACCCAACACGCAAAATCGCGTCGCAGCTACAGTAAGGCGGATGACCGTTAGGATGACCTTCTTTTTTTTTACGAGGATTTATTCATACATCCGTGTATGGGTGTGTTTTCGTTTATGCGGATTTCCAGTTCGGTCAGAAGCCTGCGGTCGGGGAACTATATGGAAGGCGGTTAAGAGTCGCATCCAACAAGCAATCTACTCCTCTACTTTGGAAAATGGCAACGTATACGTATGTATCAAGCAGTGAACGCGATAAGATAGTTGAGCCTCATTCCTCTGACACCGGGAAATCCCTCGTTACGGTTGCATTGGATAGGACGAGTACGGAAGGGTTGCTAATAATTCTGGACCATTTTGGGTTGCCCGATTCGCAAAGGTCTAAAGCGGAAACCTGTGTCTACGATGCACACACAGTTGTACTTGAACCCTCGATAGAATGCTCGATCATACAGGCAAGAAGAATAAAGTACGTCGTCATCGTAGTGACTGAGACAAGAAGATGGCCCGTATTCAACGCCGTCTATGACACTGGAGAACTGTTCCTTGGAAAAGGCCCCAGTAGCGGAGCCGGTGGTCAGCATTCTCGTAAACACGAGTTTGGACGTTAACATCGATCCATCCGAACAACGAACACTCTGAATTGGGCGTTTACAGTTGAAGGGATGTGAATCGTCTGCGGGGATAGCAGCACTGGCTGGATACTTCGGTAGGCCACCGCTAATCGTTGTGCAGGCCTGACATACATTCAGTCACCTCCAACGGTGCTTAATTATTTTTTTCTTAATATTTTGCATTACAAGGTCTTTTTGTTAATTTGGCTTATGTATTTGAGACTCCTGTGTTAGTTGGCCAGTGGATTAGGGAGTTGGTCGGATAGGTCTTTTGTCCGCCAGCTGTACGTGGAATGCTCGACTTTGTGTGAATTCGCCACGCGGGACTTTTCTCCGTAACTGTCTTGAACAACCTTGAGTTTGGATATAACAGTTTATAGCCACAATAACGATACAATAATAATGTGTGATATTTGACGATATTTAAGCTGGGTGGATACGAACGGGATTGAAATGGAAATAAGTGGTACACTTGAAGGAAGCAAGGCGGACACTAGAGTTGGAGCATTGAGGAATTGAGGGACCGGAAGAAGACCGGACGAACGCGGCTAACGCTTCAGGACGAGTGCCTATGGGCTGCCTATATTACCTTCTGTAGTGGGTGGAGCTTTGCCAGAGAGAGGTTCTAAAAGTTTTTCTACTAGCACAATTTGATAGGACTACATGTGGAAGAGTGCAGATGTTTGTTCGGAAACTTTTTGGGACGATGCTGAAAAGTGCATTCAGCTGACTGCTGCTGATTTCCTTTCCAGCCACCTGCGAGGCAATTGCATGAAATGCTTGCTAAGAGACGATTTACAGAATATGCAAGAATAGGTGTATGACGATTACAAATAAACAGGTGTTGTAGAAGACATAAGGTGACATAGAAATAGGAACTATTTAAGAGTAGTTACTATGACTCCGTTGTCCTGGTGTTGCCTTTCTTCCACTTTTAAAACTCTTTGTGCCATTTTAAAATAATCATTCGTGTAATTCGTGCAGTTTTTATCAGGATTGGAAATCTTTGTCTTTATTTCTTCATGATATTTACCAGTCGTATATTTCGCCCTTTTTTCTGTCAAATAGCACAAAATGAGTTAAACTCAGCGTAGTATGCTTAAGTTGATAACAGATAAAGTCTAAAGTACTACGAATTTGCGGAAAGACGGGGTTTGCTAGCACATCATACACCAGCTTTTCGTCTGGTCACCCACATGCTCCTTTGCTTTGCACTATCACGTGGGTGTGTGCATTTCCAATTTATAGGTAGTGGGAGAATACTTTTGCAAGTCTAAACCGAGAAGATTAAGGACCAAAGGATACACTTTATATGTCCTTTTAGTTTAAAAAATAACTCGATCCCACAGTTGTACATCACCGTTGTGCCCAGTCAAACTTAGCCCACCATATGCTCGGATGGTGAAGCAGTCGTTCAATTTTATCTGGGACCGTCTAATAGTTCGGAATCGAGATGCTATGAACGCTGATTTAATTCATATTAGTGTGGAACTCTCCAGTGTAGTGCAAAGAGCATTGAAAGCGTTAGAAAAATCCTAGTTTTTCCTTCATAACATTCGTTTTGCTGAAAGGTGCTACGTTATAATACAGGGCTTTTATTAGGCTATAGTGGAGTCGCTAAGGTATCTGCTATTGTGTGTACTTAAGTAGTGTTTGTGATTAAGTCAAGATTCGGAGAGGGAAACATTTGCGCCATGCCTACCTTCCAATTATTTGTCTAGAATGGCTTCCAAGGTTCATTCGATGCCTTTTTAGTCATGATTTCTTAAACCATTCCGTGGAATTTTTATAAGAGAAGAATTGTACCGAACCGATTTTCATTTTTACACTCGGTCTCACAGAATGCATTCATTTAGTGGCTGAGTCTGCTTTCTATACTTTCATTGTCCACCGTACTATTTGAAGTAGCGTTTACTGCCAAGTGTTCGATGTTTTGAGTGAATCGACCGTAAGTAGAGCTGTGAGGACTATCTCCGAATGCTTTTCCTCAGTTTTTTTTTTATCAATTCTGCAACAGTTGCAACGTGTTTGATGTGATGAGCTTTTGATATCCAATTTATTTGTAGGCGGATATCATTTCTAAGGTGGGAGGAGAACTTGGTTAACTTGGTCGCTGCTTACGATGTAATTGATCGTGACGAGACACAGATTAATGGGACCACCAAGCCTGACATTGACGGGAAGGTTGGTTCTTCTTGGTCGTTACTCCGTATATTTTCAAATATAGTATGTTGTTTACACTTCATAGCAAAGTTGCAATTTAGTTAAAGAATGTCTTCGAAATGCATGTGCACTGTGGTCCAGAGATTCGTTTTGTAAAGTCTGGCCGTGGGTTTTTCGATGTTTGCACCGTTGAAGTTAAGCTTTGTGTTATAGTGACTAATTTTGTTCGCTAACACGCTTCTCATTGTGAAGGAATGAATTCCTCTCTCTGTGAAAAGCGACAATTTCTTAGTTCTTCCGACGGTGATCTACCATTGTTTCACTAGATGTAGAAATATAGGTACAAATTAATCCCGATGTTTTGCTTTGCACTATGTCTTCTTCCTCTGTTAGGCAATCGGTGGTCTCTTGAGTGGTGTAAAGTGTCCGACCAATTCTCATTGGATTGGCGTTCAAGCAAGCATTTCGTAACACTTTGATTACGACTTAGTTTCCTATTTTTATTCCAGTTCCTTTGTCCCTTCTTTTCATCTCCTGGCCTCATCGTCCATTTCTTTGTTTTTCTATTCGTGCTTTGATATTTCTCTTACTCTCTCTCTCTTTCGCATTGTTTTTTTGTGATTCCATTTAATTTTTTTCTGCATTCCTTTATTTCGTACACTTGATGAGGAGTTTCACGAAGCTTTGCATGCGGTTTACTACGATTGCTTGGTTAATTCGTTGAAATCTGGTCGACCTAAGCATTTGGTGATATTTGTTTCTTGTTCGTTCTGTTGCAAGCCTATGTCTCATCATTAGTAAACAGTGGCTCGAAAATATTGTAGCGGTCGCTGTTTCTTCCGTACGCTTTTGCGGCAGAGGTATTGAAACTGGTGCTGTGTATCCCATCTCTATTGCTATCCACTGTTCGCAGCATGTTAGGTCCTAGTCGCAGTACTGGTGCTGTATGATTCCATAGTGCGTCCTTCATCGGGAAAACCATCTTTTGTGAGACTTCCTGTCGTTGGTTATGTTGATGTATGTTACCTTGACAACGTGTGTTGTGTACTGTATGCTATTCACACTGATTACATACCCAAGTTACCAGCTCATTACGTACCACAGCTCCCGTACACTGTTCGCCTTAGTTATCGTTGGCATCCAGCCAACGTCAAAAGTCTTAAAAAATGGGATAGTCGACGAATAAAGTGCTTCTTATTGTATGAGATAAACCTTAGATATCGCATGGGTGGATTTCCATGTTCATGTTCATTAGAACGTCTTCGAAGATTCCAACCTAAAATAGCACTCTAGACCGAGGCTAACTACAGAGTCAGCTGTAATATTTTCCATTAGCTAACCAATGGTAATGGCGCCGATAGGATTTCAAGGTTTCGGAGAATGCTAGCGCATAACTTCTTGATCTGAATCGTGGTACTGTTTAATCTTCATAGAATTACCATAGTTTTCAGCGATAAAATAGGTATGTAAATTTATTCTTAAGATCAAGGAGCACTTTGGTGTACACCACAAACCTTACTCAATGTTTATAACTGGACATGTTCTGACGAAAATGAGGAGTGATTGTGTGCGAGTGCATTATCACAGAAACCAGTGCATTCCTTAACGAACGAAGTTAATTTCACCATCAGCGTTCGAAACCACGTGGAAAGGTTTGTTCCGAGTTCTTTAAGCAGAACCTGTCCTAGTGCATGAGTCTCGGTCTGGTAAATGTGCTGGAAACACTCTCAGTTGGAGAGTGACTCTCAACTAGAAGAGTGAATGATTTTAGCGAGTTACACCTCATGGACATTCTCCTCAGAAAATCTTGCGATTACCTCAAAATGGCCCAACATTTGATAAATATACTAGAGTATCGATCTATTAGGCCGCGAATTTTTCTTCGAATCCGAAGATCATGGATAACTGAAGCAGGAGAATCGGCAATCTTCGTCGTGCTGTGGGAGGAAGCACAGAGGCAGATTAGGAGAACAAAAAGAAAGACGTCGGCTTCCGATCGCACTGAACATATCAGTGTTTAAGAAAGGAAACAGCGTTTTTTGACTACATTGTCTTCTTGTCATTAGAATCAATGTATACTCAGAACTCATTAAGAGGGTTCACGTATCGCATGACTAGAGGTGTCCTGTAGTACATTCTGGATTACTGAAACTAATACAACGTGCATCAAAAGTTTTGCTTGTCGAAGTCTTTGATTCTTTCACCAGGATCGTGGAACCTTCAGAACTACCACAGAACTCTTCCGACCTCTGCTTTCTTGGGGCACCTTTTAGTAGTGGAGCTTATTTTTTTCGATATGATTCCTAGATGTCCTCAGGCAAAGAAAGGCTCATGTATCAATCACCAGTAAAGTAACGATTTCCACATATCATGTTTTCATGACAAAATCACAAGAAATGTGTATTCTGCTCACTGGAGCGGCCTGGTACCAGTTTACCAACCCTAGAGGGATGAGAGGCTAGGACCTCACTACCATCGTGCTATCCGCACCAATAATAAGTTAATGTAGTCTAATAGATGAAGGGATAAAGGGTAAAGCTCGCAGCGTTGATCAACTCCTGAGGGATGCGCTATGAATTCGACTTCATTAACAATCGTTTGGAGGGGATTGATTACATATCTGCCTTCTACAATTACTCGTGATGGCCTACCGTTGTATCGAGCCAGTGCTGCTATCCTCCTAGACAAGTTTGCTACGACCAGCCTACCGATCCCGCATGGATGGAATTATTGGTGAGCCTTAGGCATTTTGACCGATTTCATGTGTAATGCGGGGCGCCTTCAACCACTGAGCTACACATGCTTCCTGCAGTTCATCATCGAGAACAAGTTCGATGGGATCAAATGAGAGGCGTGCGAGAAAGAGTGAGAGAAAAAAAGGGCACACTGGGGAAGGAAGTGTAGAATGACGGTGACTTCACAAGCGTTCCGTTCGTTATCCGAATCTTCTAAAATGTGCCTGGAACGTGATAGAGTAGTGGCGCTGACATTTCTGATAAAAGTTGCAGGAAATTTCGATAACGCCCTTGATATTGCGTTTATTTTCTAATCTGTTGTTTGGTCTTTAGTTCAAATTCGAACGAGCCCTTAGCCAGTTACGGCTTTTAAAGAAAATGACATCTCAATTCAACTGTGAGCTTTGTCAGTGGAAATAACAACTATCCCAATCCAACGGTCTTCTCCAACCTCATCTTTAAATGAAGTGGAATAGAAGATGAACAGCATGAAAGTTGTTATCCTTTTTTAAAGAGACGAAGCAAAGTCTCTGCTTGATTCATTCAATTTGTCTACTTCTCAAATCCTCTACTTGCCGACAATTGCATGGGGTATTTCAAACAGTTTTTTGCACAGTATTTCAGTGTTTTCCCATTCCCAGGTATCGTCTTGGGTTGTGAAATCCTTCCATATTCAGGCAGCCGCAAGTGTTGCGGATGAGCTGTGGTGAAATGTAGCGTGTAGTTGTAAGATTACAGCTCTGTATGGATAAACAATGTCTTTTCTATGACTTCGTGGTACTGTGAACCCCTAGAAATCTCTACCTATCGAAATTTTGTCGTTTAATGTCGGGGAAACCATGCGGACAAGTTTTGAAGTTTGAGCAGCTTTCACGAAATCCACGATGGTCCCGCGTGCGTTTCTGGTCTTTTCTCTGATACTGAGCTTAAGGCGGTGTCATTTAGAAATTCAAAAAAGGAGAGAACCAAAGGACATTTTCTATTATTTCTTGCTCCAACAATTGTTTCGTCAAGTCGCTTTTGCTAAGGATAATATTGCTTCTCACTAAAGGACCCGTTAGAGTTGAAGGTAGGCGTGTAAAAGAATGCAAGCAAGAACTCGGAATCGGACGGCCGACTGGTTTTCTTAACCTCCTGGAAAACTAGACGAAGCTACACCATCAAAAAGCGATGTTCCGAAACCATTGAGAAATAATTCTCTTACATTTTCGGCTGTCCTTTAATGCGATACTCTCGCCTGTAACATCGATGTAAAGTACGATTGGTTCACTGAGCACTCAGACAACAAAGAAAAAATTCCCGAATTCTTGGAAATTGCCGAAAGGCACCTGCCTGTCTCAGCAAACGAAAAAGAAGGTACAAATGGTTGAGGAACATATGCAAGTCAGTTGCTGCTTGTCGATTCACCTGTACCACATGTGGTCCCGTTAACCGTAGAATAACTTCGACGTACGCCACTAAACGCAGTTTTCCCTGTTACGTGCAAGAAAACTCCCAGTTGATTCCTCTGGCCCTATGGATTCGTTGATCATCTTATCTATTGTCTAAGGTTTTCGTGAAGAACTCTGAGCATCGGTTCGATGACCTTCCTGCAACGTGTTCAACACCCCGAGGAATGCGATCGCTAGCGGTTCTTGTTTATTGGTTATCGTTCATATGCATTACGTACCCCGCACACCTGATTTTTCACTTCTTGGCATGTATGAGGGCTATTTAGATTTTTGATCGTCGGCATAAGTCGAAAATTGGTACTCCGTCTCCACTTGTGTGATTCAGGATACTCCCAGCGTCATCCTTTCGTCTGCGCATCCGATAGCGCTGAATGATCTTCTATCCTGCTTCTATAGCATTTGAGCTTATGACGCGTGCGTTAAGCAGGGATAATGTGAAGTCGATGTAGTGGGCACGGCATCCGGTGTTCTTTGTTATCCTCAATACATCCTAGGTGGATTCTCTTGAAAGTTCTCCAATCCACTTGCTTCTTTCTGGTCAACTGTGTGGCTAAGTTGTTTATCATTTTGACTTTCCGAACTAAAAATAGCATTCGGAGATATTCATTCTATTGAGCGTACGAAGCCAATCCGTTCCTCATGAACATCAGTTTCATGAGGTCGCGTCTTTGACCGAACTTCCAACATGCGCAATCAATGTCTGCAACTATTCCTTCCTCCTGGATAACGCTTGGCGTAATAGTAACGACATTATGAAGAAGGTTAAGATGGTGTAACGGCCGGTCACAAGTTTCCACTCTTGTTTTGTCACATTCCACGGTTCGCGTGACATTCTGACGGCAGTTGTTAGTTTTGGCGAGGTGGTACCGCTCTGCCTACATCCGGTGATATTTTGGGTTCTCAAATTTTCTGTAGCTCACGAATAAACTTTATATATTGACTGGTGACACCCTAGCAGTCTACGGCTTGAATGGCTGCTTTTATCTCAGCAGAATTAAAAGCTATTCTTAAATCGATGGAAGTGAGATTGCGCGGTCGGTCTGATGTACTCCCGCGATACTCTAATGAGTCTCGTTATCGTGTGAATGCATCGTACTGAGCTTTTTGCGAAACCCTGTTTGCTCACGTGGGTTTGCCTCGTTCAGTGTTCTGTCATTGCTATTTAGGATGATTCGAAAGAAGAGTCTGTAAACGAAAGGCAGCAGGCAGATTAGCCGACAGCTGCCGATATCGTAGAGGTTACCCCATGGGTCTTAGGTTAGCCTAATAGCTCGAATATTTTTGGAGACAGACTTTGCTGTAACTCATGGAGTACCTGTTTTTATAGCACTAACGTGAAACCGGTTGCGTTCTTCATATCTATTGTCAACAACGGCACCTTCCCAATAGCAAACTAATGATCTGAATAATTTCCACTTCATGGTGGTTTTGTGACTTCGTTTTTCCAACACAGGGTTATTTTTTCATGTCTAGTGAAAACGAACTTTTGGGCGGTACAGACGATTGCTCTTTCTCATATGAAATCCATTTCATTATGGTTCTCTGCATTGGGAAAAGCCACGTTAACCGTTGAGAATGGGGCTATCTAATTGTGAGTTACCAAGGATCATCCAGAGTGACATGACAAACTTGCATTGCCGTTTACTTTATTCGTTTGTTCTTTAGGCGTGCTTACGGACAAGCCCTGGCACTGAACTCGCCTTATTGACCTCAAAGATGGTGTGGTCTTATTTGTAGAGCTTTTCCATCTCCAAATAGAGTGCTTTGTCCTCATCTTTGTTAAAACATGTTTTTTCCGATCGCAACGACGAAGATCGTCGATTTTGGTATAGGTCCACATCTCTTAAAGCAGAAAAGTTTGATTAAGGTTTTTGGTCGGTTGAAGAATTCGATATTTATGGACAAATTCTTGCTGTCGTGGCCACCAACACTGTTGAATTACCTATTATCACGTGTTCGGAGCACGATTCTTTTCCTGTATCACATATGTGATTGAATTATCGAATTTTCAAGTCTCGGCCAGTTCAATGAATCCGTCCATCATCCTTCATGTTTGGGTGACCATGTTCTTCATGGAGGACTCAGATACAATTGAGCGTGCATTTTAGGTACAGATCATCACTTTAGTCCTTCCAGACTTAGACTGACCAACACGCTATGTGATTTTAACGACCTACCCGTACTCGCGGCTCAGTGGAGATCTCTTTCGATGTGACGTGAACTAGGACCACTTAGTTTACTGTGTTCGGCTTTTAATACTTCCGCATAGATTGTAAAGCTGTTAGCGTAGGGTCTAAATATGCTCTCTTCATGTGCTGATTTGATGGCATGTGCTAAATCGATGCAGCATAGGCAAGGTATTATTTCTCTGGATCCAGCTGCATCTTAGCGAATAATAAAGTCGCTCTTGGTCCGTGGTTATCCACCCGTCCGCAACCAAGGGTCGCAGGGATGAATCGTCACACCTAACAGGGTGACGATAATTGAGTGAGAGAATTCACTGATTACAGTGTGGCTCAAAATATGCCTGTAAACGTAAGTAGCTCAGCTTCACAAAAGGCGGTGCCGAACTCACTACATTATCCGGATATCCAATTTGATGCTGGGTTAGCAAAGTTATTTTCCTCTCTGGTGCTGGTAAACGTTTATTCTTGGCTAGTATCCAAACTAACCTGTTAAACTGCTATTCAATTCAAGTAAGCCAGCCAAAGTAGAATAAACGTGCTGCTGTCCATACGACTTCGACACGAGTTTTTCACTCTTCAGGATGAAGCGGTCAGGATATGCGAGATTCTTTTATTCTTGTATAAAGATACTCCACATTCCGCGTCCCTGGCGTTGATCACACTTATGACGTCGTTTATTGTGTTGTTGATTAACATCAGTTTTACGTTAACAACATTTATCATTGACATTGACATTGTAATGAAACACTTTAAGGTAGTCTAAAATCATCTTCATCGTACAAAAACAATGACATGGGTTCACGTAGTACAAAATCACTCTGTTCTCTAATTATATAGCTCATCGGGAAGTGAACAGGGAAATGATTCGGTGAGATATTCAATACCAGGTTTCATCACCTTCTGTCACTTTCACTTCTGGAAACATCGTAGTTCGCTCTACATAGTTGCATTACAAAAGAATTTGTGTTGCTGTCAGATATGAAAGTTTAGGAATTTAAATGTCAAAACGATAATCCCGACAAAGTTGCGCCAACGGAGGATGCGTTTAGTACAGTGGTTATTGGCGCCCCGTATCATATACGAAGCTTACGGTTCCATCCCAAACACCGTACTCAACATGTGTCCTCTCCCTCCAAAATAGAAAAAGTGGAACCATTCTTCTCTGCAAGAATAGCCGCACCAGCGTGATACGTTGATAGGCCACCATAAGTCGTTTTATAGGCCAGATAAGCATTCAATCACCCTTATTGATGCTTGATGAACTTGAAGTGTGGCGCATTTGTCGGAGATTAATCAACACCAAGCGCTTTATTCCTTTTTCATCTTTTATCCTACTTGTATGGATTCGAATTCTGACATATGCAGCACATCTGGCTCGAAACATCAGTGAGAGATGGGGTCAAGAAAATGTTAAGGAACACACTGCGCACTGTTGGTTTCGAAAAAAAATTGTAATAGCGAATTCGTCGTTGAACATGAACAATGTCGAGGACGTCATTCTGCAGGTGACCACGGTGAATTGTGTCCTTTAATGGTAAGAAATACAAGCCCAACTGTTTGAGAAGTTATAGAGGAACTGAGTGCAAACATCTCAGCTGTGTTGGAGCATCCAAAGAAAATAGGGGAGTCGAAGTACTCCGATCCCGATCCATTGCCTTTCTGGGCGCTGTCACTGTTCCGTCTGGGCGTTGGAGTGCAATCATCTTGGTCATGTAAATTGCGAAGCTTCGATAGGCTTTGCGAATGCTTTTCCCAACCTCTTCAGCTTCGTCCATTACTGCTGTTCTTCTCTCTTTAAGATCTTCTTTTATCGCCTATCTGCATTGTGTTGCAAGTTCGGACGTTAGTTCGCGGTTGCTTGTGGCTTGTGCGATTCCACGCTGGCGTATCAGCTCGAGTGTTTCTGGAGACAGACGTCTCTTGGTCACTTTCGAACTCTCAGCTTTCATAGCGCTAACGTGAAGGTGTTTAATGAGCCGATCGTAGTCTTCGTCGGTGTTGTCGAGTACATTATCTTTCCAACTGCCGACTTAAGTCTCAGTTTATGGTGGTTCTGGGGCGTCGTTTTTNCGCGAGAAATAAAATCTTGCACGAAGGACGCGATAGTCTGACCCTTGTAGAATTTTGGAACAACAGCGACATCGGTAGGGAAGCAACAGCTGTTTACTATAATGTGGTCTATTTTGTTTTGGTAGTCACCACTGGAACAATCCCGCGTCCGGCTTTGAGGGTGAAGCTTCTGGAATTTCCAATTACCATGTACGTGTAGGTAGTGAAAGGAAAAAAAATACTTATGCATGCACTTTCTTCACAGCGCCTCTAACCACTGCACTTCTCGTTTACAACAGAATAATAGTTATAAGCAACACTATAAAAGTGGAGGTATTTTCTATAAAGTTGTAGCCTCTGGGTTCCCAAGTATCCTAGTTATCAAAAATATCAGCGTTTAACGGAAAACTGGCCTCTCACACATGAACTGAAATGGAATTCCTCGCTTCCTACGAATTATAAAAAGAAAGATGTTATTCGTCGATTTCTCAGTTCCAATCGCTTGGTCCATTATTATATCTGCCCAGTTTTCTTCTATACTCATTGCAGAGCTCGGAATACTACTCATAATTACAATACGATGCCTTCAGTCAAGAATTCCACGTCAACAACTTTAGCACATTCACGATCATGCCATGTTTCCCATAATTGATCTTCTTAAGCTGAAGATGAGATGAAAATCCAAAGATGAACCGGAAAGACGAATGCCTCACTATCACACGAGACCTGACGCCTTATTTTAAAATATATTTTGAGACCCGGGTGTGCCTCACTCGCGACCTCACGTCAACAACGCCTGGGCCAGTCCCACTCGTAACAGCACGGTGAGTAGCCTTTTTGGTCAATATGGCGTCTATTTAAAAGTTTGATCTTCGTTAATACTTTAGTCTTCTTTCCACCGAATAATTAATGCATTCCTGTATAAAATACGTTCACGCTCTGAGGAAGGTGAAATCGCCGAAACGTCAACAACACCAACTGCAACGATGACAACAACGACAACGGAGACCAATACCAATTTCACATCAGTTTAAGATCGGTTCATAATACCACATAAATAGATATACCAACTATCTATGCCGAGTAATTCTTCGTATTTTTGTTGAGCAAACGCGAGGTGTTATTATTTTTTATTCACGAATAAGCTGACGTNCAAGTTGGTAGCAATCTACTCGGCCAGACGCCTCCATAACCAAACAAAGAAACTCTAAACCAAGATTTCAATCACATTGAACACAGCTTTGCACGCTCACCGCTTTCTATGAGGTTTCCACTAAGTATGTCACGTAGAGGCGGTTGGTCTAAGGCGTAAGTGTAACTTCACGTTTCGCTTGACGACATCCCGCTTGTTTGGGATTCGGAAATTCAAAGCCAACATTTGGTAAGAAAAAAACAATGAGCACTTTTTTGCTTCAGGAAACTACAATTTCATCGTGTTAGGATGTGAGAAGTTCATTCAAAGGCGGGCCTAGAATTTCGAGCATTTCGGTTCCCTGTTTTTTGCCATACGACAGAATTTAACACAAGGGCAGAAAGAAGTCATGACACTCTTCATTTCTTGAGTGCAGTCAACTAAACAACGAAATGACTCACGAATTGTTGCCTTAATGACCAAAACAGCGATTCTGGTATTTGAACTCCCATTTCTGTGCAGGTAGCCCTCACGTTGTCTGGAGACCGTCCTGTGATAATTGACACTCCCAAACGTAAACTCGCACTGAGGGAATAGTAATTCTCTGATGAAATCCACAGAAAAAGTATCACGACTGAACGCGATGGAGTAACAATCAAGGATGCTAATTTAACTATCACGTTCGCTCGAAAACCTTCTGTTAACCTGTTACAGCCGGTATTCTCATTATTGCGATCACATACCAGTTCGAGTTTGCACTAGAGACTATCACATAAACTAGCGAAAACATAGTGAATGAGCGCATAATCTGCAAAAAGGACTCCGGGCTTTTTTATATTACCATTCCCCACTACCAGTTCATTGTAAGTACCTAAACCAATTGATGAAGTGAGTATACTGCGAGATCGTCTTCATAATATTCACGAGCAATCGGCGCATTTCCTACAAGTGATCTGAGTTATAAGTCATTCACGGTATTTGAACGATTTGCTATGTGGTGAGGGTGGGTGGGCCACAAGGCAAATGTTTTCGGCCACTGACCTTTCCTTCCGCGTATTTCCTTTCTATCAGATATGACTACAAGCAAGGCGTCAAAGAGTTTAATGTAGCACTGGAGCTATATATGTTATACAAGTAATAATTTAGATTGTTGTGTAAATTGCAATCTACTCTGCCACAAGTTGAGTTATAATCGCAGTAACTTGAATACTATGTCAATCGTTCACGATATGGGCTTCTGACTAGGACAGCACTTTGCGTTCTAAAGGAAAACTGAACAACTTAGTGCTGGGAGCGCTAGCCATGTGTCCTCATAATATTGGCTCTCGAATTACAGAAAACTACGCTTTCTTACAGAGAGTTTTTCTTTAATAAACTAACGAGAAATGAACTTGCGACAATCTTAACCCTTTTATTTAGTGCTTTTTTCTTTTTAATGGCAGGGTATGTTGCGAAATATAACTCGTATATAATGCTGAGATATTTGCAAAACTCCGGACCGCAGGTGGCTGCGGTGGGGAACGAACGCGCTATTGTCCTTACGGGGGAGTAAGGCACCCCACCACCACACCGTCCGGGTTCTTCGTTTTGCCTGTCTCTCAGCTAATTCTATTGATCTTTTGCCATCAGCAATGAGCCGTCAACGGTAATGTATCTCAGCATTATATACGAACTTGCGACAGTTATTTTTTTCTGCGGACCATGTGTTAGGCGGTCGAATATCAAAATGTCAATATCGAAAGGATCAAGACAAACGTTGTAGAGGAGTTTTCAGATTGTTACTATAAAAAGATAAAGCTCTCGGCGTTAATCAATCCCTGAGGGATGCGCCATACATTCGACCTCACTCAACATCGTTTAGAGATGACTGAATGCATATCTGGCCTTAACAATGGGTCGCAGTGGCCTTAATGGCCGAATTGTAGGGGTTCTACTATCTAGGAAGTTGCCCGCAATGACAAATCGTACCATAATATCTTTTCCTTGTAGAAGAATTAAACGCCAGAATAAGGAAAGCAAACCATCACGTCAATAGTGTAGATCCCAGTACTTCCTTTCCTCGTATTCAGAGTACACAGGGGACCTCGGATTTTCCACGTTTGTTTGCTTGGCTGCGCCTAGGGTTTGCCATCTTCCTTATGAATGTCGGCAAATGGTAGTCAATTCTCTTTGCAATTTTTGAGATTGCCTTGCTAAGGCGTCCCCACGTAGACTGAAGGGAAGTGTTAGGAGGGGTGGGACGACTATCTTGATTCGTGATATACTGTATTGGCAACCGCTGCGCTATTCTCCTCTTTCTTCATGATACTTTATTTTTTCATCATAGATATTGCGATATTGGCCAAACGGATACAACACTGTGCGTCTGTATAAAAGCACGGCTGTTTCGTAAACTAAAGTGAGGCCCATGTGCATATGTGGTGGGGTCCGCACAGCTCGTGAAAACGGATCGTTCAAGTATCCAGGTAGGTAAGTATTTGGTTAAGTTAAACTAGCACCAAATAATTCACCAGACGCTCATAGGACACGGAGACAAAACGGAGATGATTTTGAAGAAGGTATAACAACGCTCTCACAGGAATCTAAAATGTAACGCGTAAAACTCTCCAAGCAATTTTGATAACTTCCAAAAATACAAAAATGAACCGAAAGGTGAAGCGACTTGTAATCATACGTGACCTCGAGCCAACCATTAAATGGTTGACTGGCCTAAGCAAGGCACATTCCTCACCCATTGATGACATTAATTGCTCGTTTTGGACTATTCTGCTTATTTTTAACTACATCGGACTACTTATTTGGGTTAATCACAATTTGGAGCTTTGGATGGCGAATTGGATTCAAATCGTTCGTTGGTTAAGGAAAAAGATTCCAATGTGAATTGGCTTAACAAATCTCTATATAAAATACGTTGGGGTTTGGCACGTCCTCTAATACGATTTCCGAGGTAGGATGCATGTTATTCAGAGGAGGGAAGATGTTCACTCCAACCGTTGTGCTCGGCATTGGGTCATATTCACACAAGAACTCATTCACCTGCAAAGCTTTTAGCTTGTTTTGTCCCATAGGTCCAGAAAAAAGGCGAGAATCTCATTTGTTATTAAAGTACATCAAATAATTTTCATTTTCAGAATCTCAGTTGACGGGCCGCCGACGACTCCTACAAGAAATAGTAACCAGTCAAACTTGAGCAGACACTAGGAATGAGGAGAATGGAAGTAAGAGACAAAATTGATTGATGACAAGTTTCAGTTGGTCAACAAAAGTTGCGAAAGCCTAACTCAGAGGAATTGAGCACAGTGCTTTAAGGAATCGTTACGAATGGATATTTTTCATACGCAATGCTCATATCTGGCCTATACAATGATTCGCGGTAGCCTAGCAATGTATCGAGTCAGTGCTGCTCTCCTCCCAGACAGGTCTGCACCAATTTGTCGACCCCAAAGGGATGCATGACTTGGTGAACCTGGAGCGCGGGATTAAGACTATGTGTATTGAAGAACTCCTCTAACCACTGCGCTACAAGCGTTTCTTCTTGTATATGTGCCTTTATTTTGCGAATAAATGAAAGAAAACGTCTAACACTATCTATGGAACCTGCTTTAATAGAAAAAAGTGGGGGGGGGTTGGGGGTTGGTAAACAGTAATGAAGCTGTGACATAACGTAGGAAATGATGCGGTATCAATGAAAGACCAAAAATAGAGTGGAAAACAGAAGAAAACGTTATTGTAACAAATAGATGCTGTAGAGTTTATGTTCCAACTGAAATAGAGAACAACGACCAAAATCAAAATTCTCTGAGGGCAACAGTTTCTGTGGTATAATCTAGTGGACTCAGGAATCGAGGAACACTTGGGTAGTTTATGATTTCAGAAAAACACCCACGCCTAGAAAGATCGTCGACGCGTTTACCACTTCCTCCACCCTCCCTCCCTCCTCCTCCCTTCCCTCTTCCACCCTCACTCCATATTTCAGTGGACCTTAACGTATAGTCATTTAATGATAGAGTCTTTAATAATAAGAAACCTCGTCGAAGCAGCTCAAACTGATCCAAACGCCAGATTACTACAAAGAATTGTTATCGCAGCGTTTGAAACTAAATTTTATTATTCTGTAAGAAAAAAAATGGAAATGGAACTTGGACGATCGTCATGGTCGAAGCGATAATATTCCTTGAGCTACCATAGACGATAAATGCGAGAGAAAGGAACCAATGGAAAATTCGCTCAGGTCTGTAGAACTTGTGAAGAAGGGTCGTTGAAATATCCAAGCAAGCAAGTATAAGACAAGTAGCAGAATGGTTGCATGGTTGACGAGTTTTGTTTCCATCACGCATGAGAATCATACATGTTTCAAGAGCACTTTGAAATAAATTCGGATATTTAAGGATTGACAACTTATAAAAGTCGCAGAAATAAAGTACAGTCCAGACAAGAGCTTTATATCGATTAAGAAGTCGAATTATGGATTGGGTACCATTTTTGAAAGGATGAGTATATTTGAAATTCCAAACACACTGGGAGCAGTTCCAAACCGCTACCAAATAAAACTAAACCTGTTCGCGTATCCTTTAAATTACACGATAAAATCCTGCTGTGGCAGCGCCAGTAAGGCGAAGTTTGTAATCAAACAGTAGTGAGTACCTTCAGACAAACCGACCCACTATGTATAGGACCGGTTAGCAATAAAAACTTGAACAGTTCCCTTCTTTGTTCGGTACACTCCGAATTGTAATGTGACGTTATTGAACATATGGAAAAAAGGACGAAGCTCTCGGCATTGATCAATGCCTCAGGGATGCGCCGTGCAATCGACTTCATCAAACATCGTTTGGAGGTGATTGAATGCGTATGTGTCCTTTGTAATGACTCGCAGTGGCTTATCGATGTATCGAGCCAGTGGTGCTATCTTCCAGACAAGTATGGTACCAATTTACTCAACCCGGAGGGATGGAAGGCTTGGTGGGCCATGGCCGCGAGGATCGAATCCACGTGTTCTCCAATCACTCCGCCACACACTCCATTTGACATTCAACATATGTTACTCTAATCTTCACATCATTCTCATTTCCTTACCTTCTTGGTTCTAACTAATGTTACATTACATGATTTTGCACCATAATTTCCAATAATAACGTCGAACAAAAAAAGAGCGGCTTCACCCTTACAATGACCGAACGTATTCATTTACGGTAGGAAGTGTTGACAACAACAGGGCTTTCAAGGAACTGATAAAGTTTAGTGATAGACAAACGTTGAGTGATTTAGCCGCCCAGTCTAGTTTGAGTTTTTTATGGCTACACCGATGAAGAGTGGAGAACAAGAGAGAACAAAGAACGAAGATTTTTATCTATAATGCAAAGCACGAAGTACCGTACGCTAAGGAAATTGCAGCTAAGAAAAGTAGTCCACCATACGCACCTCGGTAACTCGATTTCGAAAAGAACTCTTGCGAAAATTTCACTCCAAACAGGCATCCGAAATGGCATCAGCACTTAAAAACGACGAACTCACTTATAATGATATGATTCCGAATTTTAAATGGCCAAATACCTAGTAATTGGTTCTTAAAAATATAACTAGCGATGCGAGAGTTTATATAAATATCATCATTGCTGAAAGTTTAACATTTCCATCAAACGGAATTTTCCAGAAATTCGATGCGCCACCACCTTGTGATCGTCAGTTTACGAACAAACCTAATGCCTTGGAGAAAAGGCCTTGAGAAACGAAGATCGACTGGTCAGTACTGTAGTTGAGCTACAAAAATAAAACATGAATCCAATGAAATCGACGAAGAAATCAATGGAAAACAAATTTTGTTTTTGTAACAACCTATAACAAGAACTAGATATTAATAAAATTAGAAATATTGTGATTGTTTACATTTCGAGAGAGTAGATAAAATCACTTTCACAGCGTATTCATATTGTATTAAATAGCAAGATCAAATGGAAGGAAGAAATGTAATTAGCACTTGCAACTGGTACGACGACTTGCAACTGGTACGACGAAAAATTAGGCGAAGGATCAGGCGGGCGGTGCGATTGGTCTTTCAGCGCGTCAAAGATGGCTCTAAAATCTAGCTGAAACGTAATATCTTAAAAGCAGAAGAGTCGGAAACGTCCAGAACTATTAGGACTACTTGAAGTACTATTATTAAAGCATTTCAGGGCTTAGGGAACGGGGAATGGCAGCTTCGCCTTGGCCACATCGAGACCAATAGCAAGCGTGGACCATCGACTCGGATCATCGGCTCTGAGGAAGACGAAGACGTCGAAACGTTAGACGAAAATAAATATTATTATCAACCTCGTGTAAGCTCATCAAAGAAAGAATACGTATTGATTAATTACACCGAGATTCAAGGAAAGTCGGTTTCGAAATAAACCTTAATTTTTCACCGAGTTCATTATGAAGTGTAAGTCAAGTAGGATATTCCAAGTTCTAGAAGAGGATATGAGTGACATATATCTCGTACCGTCCCAAACACTTTTGAGGGATGCGACTCGCGCCGTTCTCAATGTGTGCGTTAACGCTGTTCGCAGCACTCTTGTTAAGAACTTTAGTTTTGTCTGCACAATAGCTACACCGTCAAGTTTCCTTGAACGAACTAAAATAACACTTTTGGAAGAATTTTGCAGTTTTACATCAAGGGAGTGACGTAACGTCTTTGTGTTTCCTATGTCTAAAAGCATACAATTTTTTTAAAAAGTCCGTGGTGTGACTGTGCCAAAGTTTACATTTGCAATCTTGTACTCGGTGTTCAGTTAGGTTTATGCTGCACTACTTGGAAACCTTTTCACTTTATCCAGTTGGCCAACGTCTGCTCCAGAATGTCTACTATAAATTTTCTTCAATAAAGAGTTACATTCAGACCCATCTGTTTTCAAGACAGCGGTAGTTGTCCGACAACTTTACGTCTGCGATGACGGTTGACTTACTAGAAGAGTTATTTACGCAGGTTAGTTTCCTACCATNTGAGGAAGACGAAGACGTCGAAACGTTAGACGAAAATAAATATTATTATCAACCTCGTGTAAGCTCATCAAAGAAAGAATACGTATTGATTAATTACACCGAGATTCAAGGAAAGTCGGTTTCGAAATAAACCTTAATTTTTCACCGAGTTCATTATGAAGTGTAAGTCAAGTAGGATATTTCTAGAAGAGGATATGAGTGACATATATCTCGTACCGTCCCAAACACTTTTGAGGGATGCGACTCGCGCCGTTCTCAATGTGTGCGTTAACGCT
>UYYA01004837.1:0-59925 GCA_900624975.1 Angiostrongylus costaricensis | reverse complement strand
CGTTCACCACCACACCATGCGGGTCCTTTGTTTCGCCTGTTTCTCAGCTATTTCTATCGATCTTTGCCACAGCAATCACCTGTCAGCGGGATTGATCTAGGGAGCCCAAATCGACATTGAACCTAGTTGAGAGGCAGGCGAAACGAAGGACCCACATGTTGTAGTGGTGAAAAAGTTATTCCCCGGAAAGGACAACAGCAGGCTCGTTTCCCACCATAGACACCTGCGGTCCAGAGTTTTGAAAATACCTCAGCAACGTTGTGGTTGTATTTCGCTTAGTACCCTACCCTGCCACGAAATTATAGTAGGCAGAAAGCAAAAAGGTCTAACATTGTGATTTTAACTACAGCCGCAGCTTAACTGGGTTCTATGCCGATTTGGGCGCCCCAGATCAATCCGGCTAACGGGTGATTGCTGCGGCAAAGATCGATAGAAATAGCTTTGAGACAGGGGAAACAAAGGACCCGCATGGTGTGGTGGTGAACGCACTACTCCCCGGAAAGGACAATAGCGTGTTCGTTCCCCACCATAGACACCTGCGGTCCAGAGTTTTGCAAATATCTCAGCAACGTTGTGGTTGTATTTCGCTTAGCACCCTGCCGCAAAATTATAGTAGGCAGAAAATAAAAAGGTATAACATTGTGATTTCTATTCATTTACGTTTTTGGGGATGCGAAATAGGAATATGTTTCGCCATTTCAAGTTTCATCAATTGTGAGAACGAAGCGCGAACCAGGATTACATGCGCCGAACAAGAACTGCATGGACATGTCTAGATAGTCGTCAATTCACTCAAGGGCACCAACTGAGAAAGACAGAGAGTTAGAGTTGGATTCGGTGAAGGACTACACAAGGATAGCGGATCCCGACGACGTAGCCACTTAAGATATTAAAAAATGTTGTTAGAAAACCAACAGATCCATTAGAGGTGATTCGGAGACGAACAGTTCCAACTGAAAACAGAAAATTTACCTGCACCTCAGCTGTAGAAGCTTCCGCCTCACGTGAACCTATACGAACCCTGAATCGAAATGACATTAATTCTACAGTGTGCGATAAACTATATGGAGAAGGCATATTCCTCATTTTAAGAACATTTGTAACTATAGCCTTTGTTTCGCGAAGAATGGAAATTAAATCGAAGCCATCTACACCACAGTGTACCTTGTTTAGGACATCTTCAGCACTTGGAAAGATAAACAAACCTATCGGGAGTTCCGCTACAGTAGGCAACCCCAGGTAGGACTTTGTCTTCCAATTTCTGAAAAAAGCTAATAGTTACTAATAATTAGTCATTACCTTAACACTTTTACCAAATCACGTAAACTGCTTCTTGGAAAAACGCACCTCTATAGAAGTTTCTGTGCTACTTTCTCGATAGCGCCATAGCGTAGAGGCTGGCCCACGGTTGATTGGGTCAAGAATGCGCTCAGTCATCGCTTCTTGATAAGTCAACGTATCAGAGAAACGACTTCGATAAAGCTGTCTACACTCAGTAGGGAACCCTAAAGTACAACAAAACTGCATCAATCCACCTTTTTCACATTAACTAGAAGCGAAAGGCAAACATAAACTAAACGACCTCATTACCGGAAAGCTATCAAATGACGGAACGAAAAAGTGGTGAACCGAAGAGAACGTACTATTTCCGGCATATGCTGGATAAGGTAAAAGCAGTTGTTCAACTGTTGGATGCTTCTGCTTTACCACATTCACAGAAAGTTCTTCTTTCGTTTTTAAAAGAGCCGAATAGTCCTGCTGCAACTTCTTTATGGACTCCTGAAATCTCTTGGTATCACAAACCACTTTAGTATTCGTAGAATCAAAATAACTTTAGCTACGAACTGCGGCAGAAAGATTGTAAGCAATAAAAACTGAACTGTTGAAAAATACGATAGCAGAAAACAAAGGAAAAAAAGAGGATTTTAAAGTTGGGTACATATGAAATAGTAAGGCTATTTGTGTCCATCGTTTGAGCAAATCGCCTTCTTGCTAGAGGCCGTGTATTCCTTGCATCATCCTCGTGAATGGGACTTAGTTCGAAAGATGGTCGAAGTGATGGAACCTAATACAAATAATGATCCTCTCCTATACAATGAGGATAAAATTTAAGAATAAAGACAAAATTATGCGATGATTGCAAACCACCACTTGACTAATATTTGTTATATCCGGCTTGAATTCAGTTTCTTCTGCACTTCGATGTCCATCCGCGGCCTGATCCATCGATAGCCTCAACGGTGATGGCTCACGGTTATTTACCAACTGCAATACCTTATTTCGAATACTGGACCTCACTGAACGTGAACAATGGTAAAGAGAAACACTGACACTAATAACAAAATCACCTCATGATCATGATTGTCGAAAGATGGTCTTTGTGACACTTCCTCATCAACCACTTGACGATGAGACAATGACCTGAATAATAAAGAATGATGAACAACAAGGGTGACGCAAAAACTGGAAAAAGCCTCAAAGATGAAGATTACCTAATCACATGAAAGTACTATTTGGTCTGACACGAAATGATAAAAAGAACAGCTAATGGCCTCTTTTTCATCGTTTATTCAGTAAAGTGACGTAAACCACCATTTTAGACCGCCCATCGAGTTAAACTAACAAGTTTTCGAAGAGTTCAGGAACCCAAGCGATTTCGAAAGGTGCATAAACATATGTAATATCAAGATCTTCTACATTCCTTAATTATTTAGTCAACTGCAATGCATACTCTTTTCTTCACATTTTTGGACATTGTACCCAATGTGGTCAAACAGGAGCTATCGTCTACAAAGAATTTCCACAAAATAGCCATCGGAACGAGATGACTTACTTAAGCGAGTCCCGGAGCTACTCCCCATTCACTCAAAATAGCTACATCCAGAGCGTTACTCTAGGAATACTAAAAAGTACGCTTCATGTGGTCATTTTGAGCCAAAGCAAAGTTATATGCCCCAAAAGAATATTTTCAGTTTGGAAAAGAATATTCTTTACAGTCACAATGTTGCTGAGATATTTGTAAAACTCTGGACCCTGCAGGTGTCTATGGTGGGAAACGAACGCGCTATTGTCCTTTCCGGGGAATAACGCGTTCACCACCACACCATGCGGGTCCTTCGTTTCGCCTGTCTCTCAGCTATTTCTATCGATCTTTGCCACAGCAATCAGGCGAAACAAAGGACCCGCACGGTGTGGTGGTGAACGCGTTAACGTCCGGACAGGGTTATAGCGTGTTCGATCCCCAACGCACACACCTGCCGTCTGGAGTTTATGCAAATATCTCAGCATCACTATGGTTATAAAGATAGATTCCGCATAATACTCTACGGTGAAAAGTTTTAAAAGGCAGGAAATGAGAAATTTAACACTGTTTCCAGTACTAACAGAAAGCTAGCGCGATCCATATCCACAAACGCTTCTGGAGGTGGAAATGGTGGTAGCTCTTCATCCAGTGCATTCGGATCCACTGCAGGAAGCTTCAAACACATCGATATGTCACCAACAAAATTTAGGTAAAAAGAAACTTTTTTAAAATCACACCTTTTCACTGGAATTCCCATTCTGAGATGATACATTAGTGCTCGCCAAGGACGCTTGATCGCTCCAGTTAATGCTGAAAAGAATTATACCAGTGTTTCACCACTCGCTCGTTCTCGTTTCACCCCTTTCTTTAGCAACTTTAGAACTTCAATAGCACGCACAAATGGTTCTTGCTGAAGTTGATAGGTAACTGATTTTCGTCTTCGTGAAAGATGTCCGGTCGTTGCCAAATCACTGGCTCGGGCTCGAAGAGTGTGATGTCAGATGGACGAGCAAGATGGACAAATCTGCTCTCCTAAATCTAGGTCACATCCGTTTTCTACAGAGACCACTGAACAAAAGACAAAGTGACCATGAATGATACGACATTTATCTTACTGAGATGAACTACCACATTTTATTGGCAGATTTGCCGAAGATGTCGATGTGCATCTTGTCGACGGGAAGCTACCAACCTACGAACATCAAGGTTCGATTATTCGCAGGCCAGCGGCAGCTAATCGCAGTAAGCTAAGTACTCTCGAAACCATCCACATTTAAATCTTACCGGAACCTCGTCAATGTCAATATCAGTATTCATTTCTGCTATAGATAATTTGGAACGGCGCTGGCGTTTCCTCGGTGCAATGAATTCACTGAAAAAACCGCCGACAATTTAATAAGCAGTCCAACGACATAAAATATGAAGGCTAGTATTATTGCAAAATATACTTGATGCTTGGATACTTGAATGGCCCGTCTTCACTGGTTGTACGGGCCCCAGTATAACTTCCATTTTCTCGGCGTTTTGTTGGTTTTAGCCATTGTGGTTCCCTGTATTCCCGAAATCAACCGGGCCAAAGTCTATTCCTGATCGTCACTACCACAGGCAGTCGCCGCACATCTGGATCAGCGAGGCATTTGTCACCATGCGACTAGTTCGATAACATCACAGTGGTGGATCCTGCAGTTGGTTTACTCTTAGCCGGACTTCCTAATGGAAACACTGGACTCCTCAGCTTGGGAGACCCTGCTGGGCAGATGAATGCCTCAGCCATACAGCACAACAAGGAACACCAGCCAGCCACGAGGAGGTAAACCGTTGGAAGAATTGCAAAATACACGATATCACAAATGGCACGTCTAATAAGCACTAAGTAATCCTCAAATAGGACCAAAGTTACGGGTTTAAAACAAACCTCAATGTAGCAGGATCGTAGTCTTCAATCTCCATCGGCAATCGCTTACAGCTCTCGTAGACGCTCCGCACATCCTCTAAGAAATAACGAAGCACACTAAACCATCGATCATAAATTCTCCTAGGACTCACGCTCAAAAATAACCACTTGTCGGCTAAAAATGACAGTAGTGCCATAAACTAGTTGTCCGATAAGGTATAGTGAAAACTTGGACAACCGATCAGCTTCCACACCTGGGCCAGTCGGTGTGAACTTCAGAATTTCACGGCTGAAATAAAAATGTTGAAACTTTGAAACTGGATGCAACTGCTATTTTGCCGCTACACCTAAACCTGATGCAAAATTGGTAGAAATATACTTAAACCGAAGATAGACTTCTGAAGAAGTGATTATACTCCATCAACAGAATGACTGGTATCTACAGCTGACTGACAGGTGTAAGGAACTTACCATACATCGCTGATCGAAACGCCTATAACTATCCTCCGAGGTAACTTCCTTGAAGGGCCAGATGTGGCCGCTCTCCTAAAGTTTAACTCATCTACAGGATGTACATAGTGTGAATTCCAACTACTGGAAGGTTTTATAAGCAGCACTCGATTTGGGAAAACAAACTATTCACTCTACTTCAGCTGTATTCCTCTAGTCTCATAATTTCAGCTATCTAATACCCTAAATTTAGCATGAAAACAGTAAAGTAGAAAAGCAATAACCCTCACCAAACCAGTGCAAACTTGCCATCACGACCAATCAGATGGTTTTTAGAGAAGAACATCGCTAACACTATAAACACTATGTAACTGATTAACATCTATAACACTAAATATCATCAGGAATCTGTTTAACCACAGAACAATGAATATTAGTTCAGCGTCCCTACAATTTTCGAAAAATGCCGCCAATATGCTTAAAGCGGGAATTTTAAACCTCAAAGATCTGCACAAAGCCATTCCGAATGGTGGTCCCAAAACGAATGCGCAACGGTAGTGAATTCAAACGGGAATATCTTGTTGGTGTGTGCTTTGACCATCACGTCTATGATTCCACCTGTGTCTCGCATCGTGTGCGCATAAGAATAAACAAAGGATAAACTCTCGGCGTTGATCAATCCTCGGGAGATCAATCCATGCATTCGATTTCGTTAAGCATCGTTGGATGTGACTGAATGCATATCAGGCCTTTACAATGACTCGCGGTGGCCTACCGATGCATCGATCCAGTGCTGCTATCCTCTCAGACTAGTCTGGTACCAATTTGTCGACCCCGGTGGAATGGAAGCTTTAGTGGGCCACGGGCGCAGGGATCGATCTCACGTGTATTGTAAGGCACCTCGAACCACAGGGCCACACGTGCCATAGTGTGGGTATCTACAGTAATTCGATATCCATTTTTAGGTCCACTTTGGGTTTATTCTTCACGACTAGTGTAGCTCGAGAATTGCTTTACAACTAGTGTAGCTCGAGAATTGCTAGATAAGCTTACTCATGCGGAGAACAAAGAATTGGTCCCTTAGCACCGCATACGTGCAGTCTGCTTAGTTCCACTTCCGTTCCAATGTATTGCCTTTGGCAGAGTCACAGATTGACAGTGGATAGGACAGGGATACACGGTGTTCCACATGCTAAATCAGCATGTTAGGAAGGCTCAAAGTAAGTACAGATTTGCCTTAGGCGGCTATGAATCGAGCAAGGCGTAGCTGAAACATAAGAGTGTGCAGTTGTCCGACATGAAGAAAGTGCAGAAATACAATAGAATAAAAAACGAAGTAGTACGAAAGCCTTTAAGATATTATGCGAGTGCTTTACCCACTAAAAGCCATTCTGAACCTAAATATGACGACGGTTCTTATTAATCATCAGAATAAAAAAAAAGACAGATACTTAGATACTTTGGTCACCAGTATTCACATGTCGTGCGGATTTCAGCACTTCTATTCGTTTCGTCTTCTGGCAGCAATCCAAGGAAGTGGTCCGACTCATACAGGGAGCTTCGGCTAGAACTTCAGACTAAGTTATTTTCCGTCATCAACATGATATGCTGGTCGACCATTATTTTATATGGGTATCCCACAGATGGTCATGCTACGGCGTCTTCAGGCCCTCACTTCAAGCGGTTGCTAGACGTTGTGGATACTATGGAGCTTTACTGCCTTGTGACTTTGTTTACCGCCAAGGTGACCGGGAATATTGTGACAACAATAAATCCTGCGCCAAATCGATCGACCACTCGAAGACGAAGTGACACGCTGAATTACCTGATGGAAGAAGATAACATACGTAAAATTTAGAGTAAAATCTTTAAAAATACTGGAAGACTGTCCTGAGAGGCATGTGGTGGCTTACTGGTCCACTGGTTACGAAAAAACGTGGAACGTGCTGGATTTATTCCTTTATCGGACCTCAAGGTGTAGACAAAATTGAGACACCAATAGTATGAAAGTAAGGGCAGGTAATGCAGTGATAATGATGTCGATTATTGAGCACGATTCTGGTTCGGCTCTGCAGCTGCCTAACCAGTTCTGATGTGTCCGGGAATACATAAAGAAGGATAGAGCTCTCGGCGTTGATCTATCCCCGAGAGATGCGCCATGAACTTGACTTCATTAAGCATTGTTGGCGTTGACTGAATGCATGTCTGGCCTTAACAGTGACTCGCTGTGGTCTACCGATGTATCGAGCCAGTGCTACTGTCCTCTCAGACAAGTCTGGTATCAATTTGCCGATTTCGAGGGACTGGAAGGCTTGGTGAGCCTGGGGTGCGAAGATCGCACCCATGTGTATTGCAGGGCGCCTCCGATCACTGCGCTACACGTGCCCATGGGAAAACTTACTCTCTGTGATCCTACTCGAAACGTCTCTCTAAATCAGCTATCTCAGTGATCCACTTGACTAGAATTCAACGACATTCTTTTTGAAGACGATGGCAATCCCCAAACGGCTGTCGAACCTACGTGCGAAAGTTCGAAGACCTTTGTGGATAACGGAATGTGAGGCAACGAGTCTAACTCAAGAAGTGCTGGGAAGAATCAATCTCTGATCCGCACAAAAATTGTGAATAATGGATGGGTCGTGCAAAACAAGAAAAAATAAAAGCAGGTAGTACGAAAGTAAAGGATTACAATCTATTACAACTAAGGAAAACTGGAGAATGAGTCGTCTGTCGAGAACCATTAACAAATCTAATAAATCTCTCGCATGAGTCTAAAATAGCCTGGATTTCTGGATGCTTGTAGCACCACCTTCAACAGCTGCTCGAAAACATAAGCGTGAAGTGAGTAATTGTTCGTATAGACTGGAAGCAGACATACCATAACATATGTCGAAACATCCGGTCGATAGGAGTCACGAGGCGCATCCGGATGGCAGACAGCGCGTCAACACTCCGAGACGACGAGACCTCTATGAGAGTCAAATACGGTACTAAAATGATGGCCGCTTTCGGTGTAGAATCACCGTATCTCTGCTCATAAAGGATAAGGATAGAGGATAAAGCTTTCGGCGATGATCAATCTCTGAGAGGATGCGCCATACATTCGAGTTAATCAAGTATCGTTGGAGGCGATTGAATGGATATCTGGCCTTTACAACGACTCTCAGTGGCCTGCCTATGTATCGAGCCAGTGCTGCTGTCCTCCAAGACAAGTATGGTACTAATTTGCCGACCCTGGAGGGACGGAGGGCTTGCTGGGCCTGTGCTGCGGGGATCGATCCCATGTGTATTGCAGGGCGACTCCGATCACTACACCACGCTCGCCCTTTCGCTTGTTATAGTGAATTTTACTAACTGAAATAGAAACTGTTGTGTTTCAAAGATCTTCACGTACAGAATATATGCTGTCGTGTCAAGAATCCGGTTTTCTTGAGCCCATGAAAATCATATTTTCAACTTTTTTTGGTTTTTTTAAAATCACTACTTCGAACACGAAAACAGTTGAACAGGCCGATTTCCCTCCAACAAGACAGCACGATGTTTCCCAATGTCATTTGTGCTCGAAGCTACCGTTTTTCCGTTGGAACTTTTACATGAGGCTTCCAATTTTTCGAATGTTTCAGTCCCAAACGTATTTAGGTTTCCAATGACACTATACTTACTTGGATCCTTCGATAACCCGTCCATACTGGTGGTGTGAGCTACAGAATAATTCCTAATCGTTGCTTTCTAGCGCAGTTCTCGTCCACGGTGGTGATCTGCTTCGGACATGATGGCGTCCTGGATATCCTGAACGCGGATGACCTTATACAATAGTTGTATACACAATTAATACGAACGGGTCAAGCTTCTATACATATATATATATATGTATATATATATACATATACATATATATATGTATATATATGCATATATATATATATATATATATATATATATAGCTCTGAACTGTTGAAGTGCTTTCAAGGACCACAAACCATCGTCTGTTATCGGAAAAAATGTTAAACGGCGATCAAACACGGATTTGCACTTGTTCTGAGATGGAAGAAACATCAGGACTTTTCATTTATTTCTGCTGTGTTGGCCAGTCAACTTAAATCTACTGTGTGCACGTGATCATAGACGTAGTGGGGTGTGAACTAAGTTGCCTATGTGCATACCGTATCGCGCCCGTCATCTCGTTGAAAAGCTTACGATCAAGTAACTGGAAAGGGAATGGGAGATGGTTCAGATTCGCGCTTTAACGAACAGGCTCATTGCCCAGCTTCTAAAAGCCAAGTACTCGTTTAAAAACAAGGGGACACATTTCCCTGAAAACAGAAGAATCCAGTTTCTGATAAGGAACTGTACCTGATATGTGTCACGATGAAGGATTGTCGGTGTAAGCTAAGATGACCATAGACAACGTCGGCGGATCAACAAGAGCTGGGCTAGTGGCAATTTAACTGGCCTACGCTCAAGTTGGTCGATAATCAATAGGGTGACATGATCTATTGGGCTGCTCGGGAAGTAATGTGGGATTTATAACGTCTTTCCTCTAGTATATGGTTTAGCAATAGCTTTCTTTTCGAATTCTGTCTCATTACATATAACTGCAAAACTCCGTTTATGCATTTTCGCTTCAGAAAATTGAAGTATGGAAGCTAACAGCGCAGTGGTAGTGATCGCGTTCATTACGCGGACAGCCCAACTCACCAGTGACTATTTCGACCCCTCCGTAGCCCACCAAGTCCTTCGTCATTCCGAGGTCGCGAAAATGGTGCAAGACCTAACTGGGAACACTTCACTCCCTGCAATCCAAGCGGGAGCACGGTAGCCTACCTACCCCAGGATTCCAAGGAGAATCGACTCGACCAGAATTCAGCGATATTCGTGACGAAAATGAGGAAATAAAGGCCTGATAAACTCATACGTAGAAAGTTCAGAGATGATCATGGGTGGTGGATTCGAGGAAACGAGTCGAATGTAAGAATTGCTGGAATAGCCACAGTTTGATTGCATTCGATGTCGGGTCATATCAGAAAATAACTGGATTGTAATAAACATTGTCTTTGAAAAATCCTAACAGTTAGAGATTAAGACTTCATATAGCAATTTCATAGAATCTAGTTCTACGAATTCAAACTCGTACGTAGTGCAGTGCAAACGACTCGAAAAAGTAACGGAGCATAGCGCCAAGGAACTGTTATCGAAAGTGTTGCTTTAAAAATTATCGTCATGATGAATTCGACGTTGAATTTGTGGTAGATCGTAAACTTCTGCTGCGAGAAGGTCGTGGACGTCCTTCTATTACTGACGACAGTGAATTGAAAGTTTTAGTGAAACCAAATACACGCTCAAATATTCAAAAAATCTGCGAAAGAACTTGGTGTGGGCATCTAATCTGTTGCGGAACATCTGAAGTTAATTGGAAAGTCGAGGAAGCTTGGTGAATAGATGCCTCTCAAACTGAGAGACAACCAAATATGTCGCCGTTTGTGGTAGCGCTGGTGCTTCCTCAGAGCAAGCAGAGCGACAAGATTCCCGATTGTATTGTTACGTGAAACCATAAGGGGAACTTCTACGACAACCGGTGGCAATCGCCTCGTTCTGGACCGGGATGAAGCTTCGCAGCACTTTGCTAACCCGAAATGCCGCAAAAAAAGCACACCTTGACCATTCGGTTATTCGTATTTGTTTTGATGTCACAGTTCTGTGAGTCCATGTAAAGCCATTGATACGGAGAACTTTGTGCAGCACGTCGACGAAATGCAGCAGAAATCTCAACAGCTGCCTCTCGCTATAGTCAAAAGGAAGGAACTATTCCTTCTCCATGATAACGCGCAGCGTAATATTTTGGACTCCTCCGTATCCTCGGTATGCATTCTCCCTTGTTCTCTAGTTGGTTCTACCCTACGGAATGCCAATTCAAATTAAGGATAAAACATTGGCTGATGTATTATATAAGGGCCTCGGTTGGTGCAGTGAATTACACGTGAGCCTTAAGAAAGGGTGATCGCAAGTTCGTTATGCAGCTAAGCTCCCAAGTTCTGCTCTTATTTCGGCATCATTGTGATCGACTGAGATAGTTTGTTTTCAAGCTCTGTCAAAACGTGTTTTAAAGTTTTCGAATACATTACGGTTTTTAGCCTCCTGGTGTTCCCGAAAAATCGCGCTACTTCTTGACAATATGAAATCTGCTATGTTCTAGTGAATTTGCTCTATATAAGGTGCATTTTGATACGGACATTCATTCACTATTTACTTCGAAAATATAAGCATTTAATGGAGCGTAAAACTACAGCTGGTACTATCTCGCACTGTTGTTCTTTCTCTTTCATTCTTTCTCTTCTCTCCTGCATTACTAAAACACTGTACTGCATTGAATTAGAGATAAATTATTACCGAACGTTTCTAGTTGTCTTGATGATGTTTCATTATTGAATTCCGATCCTTGGCGTTGTAGGAGCGGCGTTGCTAGGGGCAACATCGGCGATTTCTGCTAAGTCGACGCGCTGCAGCTCTTCGTCTTCCGTACTTGTTTCTAGCTCAAAATCCTAGATTTCTTCTCATTTGTGAGCTGTTTCTATCCATTTGTTATCTCACAATCACTATACTTCTCAAGAAAATAGTGTTAGCTGCATAAAATCGTTTTCTGTGCTCCTCAACAACCTTCAACGACGTAAATATCTACTTCTCGTAATCGGATTCTTGGTAGTTACCGGAACGTGAATATTCTTCCCTTGAAAACTCAGTTGAGTACAAATTGCTAGGCTAGATTACTTGAGTGACCAGCACTCGTGAACAATAACAGCAGTACGAGAATTACCTCGACCTAAATGGTACGCTCCAAAAAGGAAAGTGGCAAGTTTTGGACGGCAGTCTTAAAAATTTATAACTCAGCTTTAACAGACTAAGATCAAGCTGGAACCACTTACATTTTTCTCTTCACCGAGATACAAATTTATTTCTTAGTGTAGACCAAGAGTATCAATAATAACTCGATTTGTTCTTGTTTTTGCGTCGTTAGATTCCTGTGTGCAAAAAAGAGTTGTCTTCAAGAGTCCAATATTTCAAATAGTTGTTTTACCAAGCAACTTTTTTAGTTTTCCGAATTCTTGAGAACTTGCCTATTGGTTGTTTTATGGAAGGAAAAAAACAAAATAAGAAATGTCACCATAATAATTACTGTCTTGGGTTATTGGTAAGTTTAGACGAGGTTGTTAAAGTGGATGAAGGATAAAGCGTTCGGCGTTAATCAAACCATGAAGGATACGCAATACATTCGACCTTACCAATCGTCGTAGAGGTGATTGAATTCATATCTGGCTCAAACAATGACTTGCTATAGTCCATCCTCCTATACAAACCTGATAGCAATATGCCGACCAGGAAGGGTTGGAAGGCTAGCTGAGCTCGGAGCACGGAATTAAACCAGAGACCGACCCAGTCTACACCCTAACCACTGCGCTACATGCTCCGTACGAGTTTATTACAGTTATTCAATGTGGCAAAACGTTTTAGCACTATCTTCCTTTTCAGATCTGCGATGATTCGAGACGACTGCTCACAGCGGTTGCTTCTCTTGCTGCTGTTCTTCTTCTCGCTTAAAAGAACCTCTGAACGGTTTACCGCCTCATCGTGGCTGGGAAGTATTCCTGGGTGTCGAACTGCGATATACAGGATTCAATCTCTGGTAGGATCTCCCATGCTGAGGAGCCCGGTGTTTCCATCAAAAAGTATAGCTAAGAGTAAACCAATACCAGGATCCACCGCAGTCCTGGTATATCAGAACCGCATGGTGTTAAATCTCCCTCTGATCCATAAGGTCTTCGACTGCCTTTGGTGGTGAAAACCTGGGGCAGACTTTGGCCAGGTTGACCTCGGATTCCATGGAACCACAATGGCTTAACCAGCAAATCTCCGAAAAATGGAGATTATGCTGGAGTCCGCACAACCAGTGACGACGGACATTCAAGTATCAAGTAAGCAAGTAAGTTGTTCTTCTTCGTTGTTGCCGCATTCGAATCGAGTAGAGTGCAACATTGCACGAATGAAGTAGCAGAAGTCAGCATTAGCTAGGACGGTTCTCGCTGGTGGGATGAACCGATATCAGCCGCCATCTCCCAGGACACAGTGCGGTTACCGTTTGATTACAATCCAAAAGTGCTTCCTTTTTGAGGTTATCAATAAACCAAGACAGTGATTATCCATACCAAGGTTTGTTTTAAGTCGAGCGAATATTGGATGTAAATAGTTATTTCAACCAAACCGAGGTTCTTCTCATTGAACAGCATTGTTCTCATGGAGCCCAAGAGCAGCAAACCTTTCTTAATGCTCGGTTATTTTCAACCTTCCAACGCTTTTCATTTCTCGATAAAACTCTTGACGACAGTTCCAGTGGGATCTTATAATAGTCGATGGTGGTTAGGCCTCCTATCGAAAAATGGAGTCGAGTGGAGCTGGAAGAACATTTTCACTCCACGTATCAACAATTGCGGACGGCGCAGAAGAAGATCAATGAGCAAGAGAAGAAAATCACAATGTTTGCTTTTCTTTTATTTGTTGCCTATTAAAATATTCACGGCTGCGTATTATGTGAAATCAACCACAACGATGCTGAGATAATCTCAAAACATAGACCCTGGGCCAGATAGAACCACGATTTCATTTTTCAGGGGCTCGGGCATTACACACTGCGCCACGGAAATTCTTGCTCTGCGTTTGTTTCAACATCGTCGTGGTTGAAAATCACAATGTTGCTGTTCATTTTATTGAAATTAAACAAAGTTAAAGGGATTTCGTTAATTTTTGAACAAGGTTACAGAAATCACACGAAAGAAACAATAAAATTGTTTTACCGACAGACATTGCAGTATTAAAAATCAGGAATGCTTACTGGCACGAAAACACTCCTTTCTCTGAAAAATAAAGCAATACATGTACGAGGTTGAATTTTTCCAGTTTGAACACAAGATTGCGGTCTTCAGTTTTGGAGCGAAAGGTCAAAAATGACGCGTTTGTCGAGCGAGAGAAGTTCGACGAATTACAGAAGGAAAACCAGCTTCTTGCTCTAAAGGTAGGACGATAGTTTCTCTTTTTTTTGAATAGAGGATAAAGGATAGAGCTCTCAGCGTTGATAAATCCCAGAGGGGTGGCGCCGCGCATTCGACTTCATCAAGCATCGTTAGAGGTAACTGAATGCAGATCTGGCCTATACAATGGCTCGCAGTGGCCTACCAATGTATATAGCCATTGCTGCTATCATCCCAGACTTGTATGGCACCAATTTATTGAGCGCCAAGAGATGAAAGGCTTGGCGTGCCTGGGGCGCCGGATCGAAACCGAGGCTATTATAGGGCGCCTTTAAGTAACAGCGCTACAAGCGCCCGTACTTTTTCTGACTGACTAATGTAATTCCAGCGAGTGTTTTTTTGTTTAGGCTTGTGTTTTTTGCGAGAAAGATATGTGAAGAGTTTGTGAAGCGATGAGGAGAAACGCTGCGATAGTATGACTACACCTCAGCAATATATAATACAATATTCAATACTGAACAATAAATACATGAGATAAATACAATGGGCAATTCAATAGAGTCAGCATGAGTAATTGGTATGTGGAAAGAGTGAAGCGACAGTCTGATCGTCAAACACTTTCGCATTCAGGGTTTGCCAATGCCTTGATTTTAATCGGTTCCACTGCAGTAACATCTTTTAAATTGACAAGCCTTCAGTTTGTACTCGAGATCTCATGTGATCCAAATGCACTAAACCGTTTTCAGTTGAAAACCGTAAAGCACCAAATTCTCACCTACACCACGCCTACTGCGAGACCGGTGACAGCTTCAGTGATGACGGTAAGCTCACAGTTTCGAGAGTCATTCAGCTGATTTGCATGCGCTTATTTTAACACTCACTGCTCTGTGGCTATAGTGGACCAAAAATCTTTGCTTCTGTTTTTTTCAAAACTTTTGATTTTCTGTAATTTCTACGTACTTTTAAAAACTCTATCGCAAATTTTATTCTGATTGTGTTCTCGAGTATGTGAACGCAGATGAGTACACTCTCTATTCATCCCTATCGTACTCCTGATCAACGTGCTTATTGTTAACGTAGAAAACCATTTCAGATTCCTTCTCCCACTTCTCCAATACGGGATGCTTCTAACGACCTTATCTTGGTAGCGAGTTCGGAAACCGTAACTAAATTGTCGTCATGTTTCGATAACATCTAGGATTCTGGAGAGCGCGTTGAGTCGTGAGAAAAAAAACATACAGTGTGCAACCCCTCGTGTCCACTTCTCAATCATTACATACGTGGATTCCCCCCACAATTTATAACTCCATTATTGATGGAAGTGTTTGTGGGTGTAGAATTTCGATCTACGGCAGTAACTTTCCTATAAAAAGATTCATCTAAGAATACACCAATGCGGGGATTCATTGCCGTCCTGGTAGAATCTGTTCAAAAGCAATTTCACTCCTGGGAGTTTGCGACTACCTATGACGACAACTGAAAAAACCTCATAGCACAGCTATTTTGAAGCTCCAGAGAATGAGATCGCTGAACGAGCAAATACTAGTTAACTGCAAATTGTTCCTGGGCTTTCACGATTCCTCGTGATGATGAGCAATTCAAATACCAAGTACACGCATGAATCTAGCATACAGAGATATTCGTTCCACTGAACATAAACGTGACATCAGGAACAAGTTGGCTTCCCATGAACGTTATGTTCCTCATGTTCAGCCATTGACGAATCATGAGTCGTAGAAATTTGTCGCACTGAATTCGCTTCACTAGTCCTTGATTTCATACGAACAATCTTATTAGCAAGACAAAAATGCCCTAGTAATCGGCGATTGTAACTGTCACATTAGCCCATCTGCCTCTCACCATCTCTGTTTTATCTTAGTGTTTTTGTCAGCGTTGGAGGTTCATCAGGCGTTCTACTGGAGTCAATCTTGCCGTTGAATTCCATTATGATAACCTTGTAAAAGTTATGCTTTCTCATAGGTCTCCTCTCAATCCAGAATGTAGTGCTTCACTCTCGTCTTCGTTCTAGTTTTCTTCTGAGGCACGTGGGACGAAAACATTGGGAATCATCACACCTTTCAGGCCGTAAGTGTGAAATTTAGGTTATAGATTATTCAAGAAAATCGATGCTTATGGTTAAGTTTATCTTGAAGAGAAGACCATGACTATTAATCGTCTAATGTTTCGAGGAACGCTTCTAATCGTGTATAATGTACGCCGTTTAATGAACGGTTTATTCTTTGTGACAGTCCATTGACGTCCTACCCAGTGTGCCTACATCGTGAAGACCTCAATGGATGACTCTGGTCTCGTTCCATATAACGACATTAGGTCTCCACTGTTTCGTGGTCTAGTGAAGAAGGTGCTTTAGCGTTGATTTTTATCAGGAGATGCGTAACCTGCTGAGTAGACATGGTACCAATTCGTTAGGGACAACCATGAACCATATACTGACTAGATGACGGACTGACTAGATACTTACTGCGGACTTGACTAGATGTTGCAGATTCTTTTCGTCGAATTGAACAGACGGACGCATTTTACTTGCGCTCACCCATATCCACACATACGTAAGTATGGTTGGTATAGTATACATAGAAAAGTGATGGCATAATGGCACTGCTATGGACTCAATCTCTTTGGGCCTCACAGCGTCTTAGGGCAGGTACAGTGTTATTTTTACCCATGTTTAACTCCTCCACCATTTGAATATGCGCTGTGTTTTCTCAGAAGAAGAAATGAGGAAACTGGGCGAAACTCGTATAGTTATCATTAACACCAAGTGGACAGCATTAGAAATTCTTGGCGTGGTTGACATCCCCAGACTAATGATCCTCATCACGATTTGACGAGGTAACGGCACAAACGCCTATTTTAATGAAACACTTTTCCCTTCTTTACTGGTTCTTTTTTAATTTCTGTGAGTTTTTATCTACTTTCTCGATGGTTTGTTAATTGAAGTGCTATATTAATAGTGAAAGATAAACGTCCTACATTTATGATTTTAGCCGAGTGATGGCGAACTACGCCGACAAAAATGTAACAATTATCTAAAAATAAAAATTGAACTTCTAGAAAACGGGGTGTTCCGCAAATTGATAGTTTTTGTAAGGGTCGAACTACTTATCGTCCGCAGCACACAATGCGACGTCCCTTTCACAGTGGATGGAGTGGCGCTGACAAAACGGGCGGGGCAAATCAGAGTACCGACGGAAACAGGTAGGTCTGACAGAACTGAATTATGCATGCCATGCAAGGGAGAAAAAAACTAGAATTAGCTGAATTCGTACAAACATTACTGCTAACGTTTAACGATGGGTGATTGCTGTGGCAAAAAGATCGATAGAAATAGCTGAGAGACGTGCGAAACAAAGGACCCGCATGGTGTGGTGGTGAACGCGTTACTCCCCGGAAAGGATAATAGCGCGTTCGTTTCCCACCATAGACACCTGCGGTCCAGAGTTTTGCAAATATCTCAGCAACGTTGTGGTTGTATTTCGCTTAGTAACCTGCCATGAAAATTATAGAAGGCAGAAAACAAAACGTTAAACATTGTGATTTCAACTACAGCCATAGCTTAACTGGGTTCTATGCCGATTTGCGCTCCCCAGATCAACGCCGCTGATGGGTGATTGCTGTGGCAAAAAGATCGATAGAAATAGCTGAGAGACGTGCGAAACAAAGGACCCGCATGGTGTGGTGGTGAACGCGTTACTCCCCGGAAAGGATAATAGCGCGTTCGTTCCCCACCATAGACACCTGCGGTCCAGAGTTTTGCAAATATCTCAGCAACGTTGTGGTTGTATTACTGCTAACGTTTAATAGTTCAACTTATTTGACGATGTCCCTTCCAGAATAGAACATTATTGGGAGCTTTTCATAAAGTCAAGAAAAGGCAAAGAAATTGAGAGTTTTCCTCTCATTAGGTTATACGATTTAACTAGAAGAAATTTTAGAACGCCACTGAACAGAATAAGTGAGGACACACTCAAGGATAAGGCTGGTTATATTCGACTGAATCGACTAGTCAGAGAGAAAAGCAGTCAAATTGCTGAGATGCAATATGAAATCGATCGGCTCAACAGAGTGAGTTTGAAGGGAACAGAGAGTATTTTGAAAAAACGATTTTGATGCCCCAGGTGGATGGGCAGATGAGTACCTCTCGTAGAATTTATTTTTCAGTTAGGATTAAGAGAAGTGGAATGCTAGCTGTCACAAAGTTAGATCAGTTCCACCCAACCCTTTTTCATTGACCAGACAAAATAAATTGTCAAAAAGTACTCGGTCGGTTTTTGGCTGGTTCATGTCAGTACACCAAACTTGATACGATGCCGGTTCTAGCTTCTATCCATTGGAAAATAAGCTTGCACCACGTGTTGTTTCTCAAAAAGCCCTTTCTTGAGGATGAAGCACCGTGATGACTATGGTATTATCAAGTATGTTTAGTCACTTGTGGATCTTCGCTCACAACTCGAACAAAAAACCTCCATCGTGGGCGAATTGGAGGTCGAGTTGCGGAATGCTCGAGAGACGACCGAAAACGAGCAGTATCTTAGCAAAGTTGAGTTCATCACCAAACAGCTTGCCGTCATCGAAGCCGAGAATGAGGTGCTCAAAGAGGCGAACGAAAGACTTGTTAAACAGTGAGCGTTATGGTTACACATGTTGCCACATTTTTATGTTCTATAAGTAGCTCAGTTCACACAAAATGAGTCGCTATAAAGTCGTTGCGTAGTTTCGACCAGATAAGATGGAAGAGATTGGACAAGTAATAGCAGCATCAGATGATGGAACTCATATTTAGTTCTATCAGGTTTAGAATGGATCACGAGTTCAGTGATTTTTCGAGGAGGAAACAGCCAATATTGCGCTCACTAGGACGTTTCTCTGAATAAAAAGCGAGAGTTCGTATGCTGTTTAAGACAAGAGTAAAAAAATAAAGCTATGGGTAGATCTACATGGGGTACGAAATCATTCAACTAATTTTTATGCAAGCTAAAAATAAATTGGTGCCGTTAGCTTGGCTAAGAAGACTGATAACTCTTCTCTTCCTTGAGCTCATTTTTAAAATTTGGACACAAGATAATACTTCTTTTCCCAATCCAAAATGATGTCGCAATGAAGTCGACATAAAGTGGACATTAGTGAGTTTTTTCGATGAAGATCTGTAGGGATCCTTCTTCCAATGGTCCGCTATAAGCAATTACGAGTAGCTTTCAACACAACTACCTAAGGATTGCGAAAAATTCTCCTAACCAGTAAGAGATTGATTCGTGTAATTCATAGTGACGGGCCCCACTCTAAGTTTTTGGTGTGGTCGCAGAAGTATTCCAATAGAGCCCGTTTAGGTCTCTTTCCATTGAATTCGGCGAAAGCATGAAGGAGCAAATTGAATTGAAAAAACAGATATCGCTTCTAGAGGAAAAGATTAAAGACTCTGAACACAGACGGCTGCAAATGGAGCAGATCTTAAGAGCCGAAAAGAAAAAGGTCAAGAAGAACCCCAGAGTTGATGTAACACGGCAGAATGGACATTTGTGAGTTTTTTCGATGAAGATCTGTAGGATAACCATTCGATAACCGTCCCCTTTAATGTTTTTCTTGCTTGAAAATAGCAAGTAAAACTCCTGCAATGCAAGGGAATAACGATAGTTTAATAGAGCTAGCAAGATATCCTCAAATAGAAACATATAATTCCAGGACCGAATTTCTGTTCATCTCGGCATTGATCAGTAATTCCCATCTTTCTTAATGAGTAGACACAAGGTTGTTGTTACAGTATTTATTCATTCAAAATTGCTGATGATTCGGTGGTTTCCCGTTATTCACAGCCTGAAAAGGATAAATTGGCAACCAATCTGCTCAGACAAACACTTTCAGAACTTCTACGAGTAAAACTTAATGCAGACATTTTCATTCACACATTAAACAGCTTCTTTTAAGCCCAGTTTTGCTCTATAGAATTTCTCCGGTTATTCTTGGAGACCAGATGCTCAGAGTTTCATACGGATGAGGAAGGTGTTCGGCTCATGTAAAAAAAAATCACCCCGTGCTATGGCATGAGGTTGTGCGTGATCACAAGAAACTCTTTTTGCGGTTCATTTTGGATTTTTTGAATGAACCAACATGCTTCAGACGTTTCACGTGGTGATGTTTTGAATTTCTGTGCGTGGGTAGCGAAATTTGAGTCAAAATCTTCTCTTTTATGTCTGCGTCTTATGCTTGTATAGTAGCGCGTTTCGCTCGACTTTAGGTGTACAGTCTCGGTGTTCTTATATACGGACTAGAAATGGTCTAACAGTTTCGCCTACGTATTCGAACCCACATGCTTTAAGATTAAGTGAACTGTATCCGAACTCATGTAATCCGTCTCTAACGCTTGGACAAGTAATGTAAGCTCTCTTCCTGTTGAAAGCATTTTTCTCATAAGCGGCCTTTTTGTGTGTGAGAAGTGAGAGGAGAAGTAATGAACCAGTATTTGTTGCTTGGCTTTCGGTACCACTCGGTGATACAGCAGTTTTCGGATAGGTCAATTTAGCATTCGGAAACTGAAGCCAGTTTTTCATCAGATTCCCTCGGGTGAATCTTATGTACTCTGACAGACTGTTCGTTCAGTGGCTCAAAACATTTGCTCATTACTTATTGTGTGGAGCAAATCACAAAATAGTCATCTGTATAACTACAGTGGAGTAATGGCCAGAGCTAGACTACTGGTGCTTCCACCTTAGACATAAAGGCAATCGCAAGGCCTGGTGCTTGTTGCTGTCCCATTACCAACTCTCTCGTTTGTGCGAAATATCCTCTATGAGGGCAGTGAGCTGCTGAATCGAGAAACCTTACATGTTTATTGCTCCTTCGTGTTGCACGAGGAGTTATAGGACTGCTAGCATATTGACGTCATTCGATACGGGAATGAGCTGTATGAGTCCTTTCAACATTCACACTCAAAGAGGGCGCTTATAGGAAACATGTTTCCAGAGAACACTACTGTGTGCACAGGAAGAAAGCAAAAGTGAGAATGCCTGAAACTGACGCTGCAAATATCCATTCTGGAAAACGGTGGGTAATTGGGATAGATTTAAAGTGAAAACAAGGGCACAAGCGGTAATTCTAGCGAGAACAAAGTTCCCTTTTTCTTGTCCCTCATTTCCAACGAAATAAGTACAACTATAAAAAGTTGCTTAAAAATACCTGGTTTAGAGAAAACGGTGGTAGTGAGAGAAATACCACCGAATGCTTTAAAACACCACGTAGTTCAAAACCATTTGTATGGCCGTCTATACAAAACACAAAATTGCATAATTTGCTCTAACGGTTTAGCGAGCTTATCATTGTGTGAGTTAGGGTACGGTATGCCAAATCTCTCGTAAAGCGTGGGGTGCCGAGTACAACGGCGAAACGGGTAGACTACTCCGCGTCCGTATATTTGGATAAAACTTTAATGATGCTGATATATTTGCAAAACTCCGGACCGCAGGTGTTTGCGGTGAGGTACGAACGCTCTATTAGCCTTTCTGGGGGCTAACGCGTTCACCACCACACTATGCGGGTCCTTCGTTTCGTCCCTCCCAGCTAGTTCTATCGATCAGTGCCATTAGCAATCACCCGTCAACGAGATTGATCTGGGGAGCCCAAATCGGCAATGAACCCAGTTAAATGAGGCATTAGTCTAAATCACAATGTCAACTTTTTATTTACTGCCTATCACAGTTTTTCATGGCAGTATCGATAGAACTAGCTGAGATACAGGTGGAACGAACGACCCATATAGTGTAGTGGTGAACGCATTACCCCCAGAAAAGCTAATAGCGCGTTCGTTCCCCACTGCAAATACCTGCGGTCCGGAGTTTTGCAAATATCTCAGCATCATTGTGGTTAAGTCACACATAATATTCTGCCGCGAAAAATTGTAATAGGCAGTAAATAAAAAACTGACCTTTTGCCTTAACCTTTTTATTTACTTTTTATTCTTTATTCTTTATATTCTTATTTTTATATCTTTTTATATTATTATTATATTATATATTTATTATTTATTTATATTATATATTATTTATATTATATATTATTATATATTATTTATTATTTATTTATATTATATATTTATATATATTTATATTTTTGTTCTTTATTCTTTATTCTTTATAACCTTTATTCTTTTTAACGGCAGGGTATTTTGCGAAATATGACTACTATAATGCTGAGATATTTGCAAAACTCCGGACCGCAGGTGTCTTCGGTGGGGTACGGAAGCGCTGTTGTCCTTTCCGGGGAGTAATGCGTTCACCACCACACCATGCGGGTCCATCGTTTTGCCTGTTTCTCAGCTAATTAACCTCTTGGTTTAATATCAAAAACGCGACAGTGAGCTGCAAGGAGGAGTGCTTTGTTGTGCCTGAACTCGCTCCATACCCTCACGCCGATTTTTGACTTGAGTCACGTACATACCTTGTCCATCTGATCCTTTGTGCGGCTGGTCTCCAATAATAAGTTGATGGCCCGCAAAGAACGAAACAGCTCTGAAGAAAAAGAAACCGATGACATAAATAGTGTAGTAACAACTTCGTGTTTGCTCATCAAAAAAACAGAGACGAAGATAAATATGAGCAATTTTTAAGTATTAAAATGAAAAGAATATTTTTTAATTTTCGGCCATGCGTTTAGGTGGTCAAATATTAGACAGCATTCTGGCATGTACTAATGAAATTCTGTTGAAATAATAGTTCAGAAAAAATGAGGATTCCATCGATAAGTTGCAAAACTCACTTGTGAAAGAGACTGCTCGAAAAAGAACGAGGCAGGTGGGTTGTTCTCATACGTCGTTTCTAATTCTACTTTTCTCCATTTCCTGCGGGGTATTTCTTAAACTGATACTTTAAGTCGTCTTTGGGAAGACACAGGTCGTTTTGTTCCTCAAGCTAAAGCGTTTGCGAGTTATTAAAGCTTGAACGTATTCGACATTAACGTTCGGCATAAAATGTATAAAGGATAAAGGATGAAGCCCTTGGCGTTGATCAATCCCTGAAGGATGCACCATGCGTTCAACTTCACTAAGCATCGTTTGGAGACGATTGAATGCATATTTGGCCGTTACAATGACTCGCGGTGATATACCGATGTATGGAGTTGAGCTCGTGCTGCTATCCTCTCAGACAAGTCTGTCATCAATCTGCCGACCGAGGAGGGATGAAGTGCTCAGTGAGCTTGGGGCTCATGTATCGACCCTATGAGTATTCCAAAGTGCCTCGCCCCACTGTGCTACACGTGTCTCCGAAATCTGTAGGATGGAAATTCGTTTGAAAATGTGCTATAAATATCAACCAGTAATGTCGTCTAGTGCTCGGAAGGTGTCATACTTACCAAGACAACATATTCCTAAGAAATTCCAGAAAACGGTTTTGATTATCCAGACATCAGAATTTTCGGTTCTCCTCACTCGTATATGCGTAGTCATGCGTAAGATTATGCACAACACTTGGTCAGTTGTTTCACCATTATCTCTGTCAGTCCCGAGTTAGCTTATCAATGAATAAAGCATGTTTATTATGCATATCTTGGGATTCTTAACAAGGGATTTCACCACAAAAAAACAATATCTGTGTTTGACAGCCTTTAGTTTAGTCAGTATTTCACATTCAGAATAAAAATGATAACGATATTCTGGAACGGCTTTATCAAGATGTAGCTGCGATCCTGGAATCCCACGACATCCAGCATGACAAAGCAGATTTTGTCACATCAATAGATTCGGTGGAGCAAATAGTAAGGTAAGAGAAGTCGCCTTCAAAAGACCGAAAGAGCGAAATCTAATTTTTGAGCGCCGTTTCCAAGCGAACCTAATCAAACTATTGGAAGGTGAGCCTTCTTTTCGTATCACCTTTATTATAAGAACGAAAACTTAAGAAGAAAGCAGTTGGAAGAAGATGTACACGGTGTTAATAGATGTGAATACGGTTTTAAAACGGTTCTTCTTTTGAAGATGGAAAAAGATGTATGCAGCGCTTTACGATGAACTGGAGAAGCTTCGAAATATGTTGCTTATACAGCACGACATCAATCAAAAGCAGTGCACCGAGGTGAGTGGAGAAGATAGCAAGCAGCTTGGACAATCCACTTTTCGGGATACTTCTTTTATTTCTCCTCCAGAACGTGGTTTTTTCGTTTCCTTTCATAAAACTCGTCTTTTGTAAGGGTTTTGTGACACTAATAATCTAGTTTTTGTGAAGTTTTCATCATATTAGTTTTTTAAACACTTAACACTTGAAATGCATTGAGTCGAATACATTCGGTACAAAAACGATACTCGCTTTCAACTTTGAATCAACATATCTGCGATCATATTTAATTTTATTGATTTAAATAAAGGCTATTGTAATCTACAGATCTTTGCTCACAAGATAAAGCTCCATGCATTCTAGTAGGATGAAAGTTTCCCGACTTCCTCCGAAGCCGCTATTTTGAACCCCGAAGCGGTACCCAGCGGTCATTCCCAATGTATTGTTGATGTTCACTGCCATTCTGAATTCGCCGAAGACCTAAATTTCGTTTTCAACTTTACACGGGTTTCAATTCTAAACGTTTTTAATAAGGAATATTTTGCCAGAAAACTACATATGTAACTATGACGATAGAACAAAGACTCTGATTCATTGATTTTTTGAATTTCTCTAGCCAAATATTCAAATGATCGAGAAATTAGTGTCAACTTTCTAATAAACATCTTTGGGGGTTATTCGTTGCAGCAACTTGTGACCCTAGAGGCGCCTGTTGGAGATCTATTAAAGACCTGAAAGAAATGTTCATAGGCATCAGAAATCTCACACACGCATGAATTCCCTGCAGTTTTGCCACTTTTGAGAATTTCGTGGAGGTAGGCTGGGAGGTGCTCCTGGGTGTCGGGTTGCGATGTACATTGGGGATTCATTTTCCCGGCAGGATCTCCCAAGCTGAAAAGGAATCCGGCGCTTCCATCAGGAAGCCTAGCTAAGAGTAAACCAATACCACGACCCACCACCATCCTGGTATCGTAGCATGGTGACAAATCTCTCTATAATCCACAAAGGCCGGCGACTGCCTGTGGTGGTGATGACCTAAGGCAGACTTTGACCAGGCTGACATCGGGTCTTCAGGGAACTACGATGGCTAAACCAGCGAAACTCCGAAAAAACAGAAATTATGCTGGGGCCATCACAAACAGTGAAAATGAGCCATCCAAGTATTCAAGTAAGCATGTAGTTCGTCAAAAACCATAATGCTTAGAGTGCTATGCTGACTGAGAGAGAATGCAAAAAAGACCTACAGTGAGGTAAAGCGTCTTTCTTCTCGTTGTTCTTATTTTAGGACCTTATGTTTTTCTATTTCTCAATGAATTGGTAATGCCGATGGTATTGATGCTCGTCGGCACGTAATCCACCCATGCAAGAAGTAATGCAAGCTCTTATTCAGATTAAATTATTGCAAGAAGGAATGGAATCTTCGAAGAAGAAATACGAGTCGAAACTGAAAGAAATGCGTGATAATCTGATGGAGAAGCAGAAAAGGATCTTACTACTTGACGAACAGATCCGTTCGATCGCTTATGGAAGGCAGAAGTCGACGACAGCCGCAGCACCTGCTGTGAGTACTAGTTCTTCGAAAGAATTTTTCGATTTATTACTAGCGTTCCCTTATTTGACTAGTGAGAACAGCGAGCCCTCATAGTTAAAATACTTTTTTGTTAGAGTGTTATAAAAGGTTGAACAGGCTTCTATTTGAAGGGGATGTTTCAACTAAGCATTTCCGCTAGTTTTTTTAAATAAGAATGTTCTGAAATCCAACTGGGCTAAAATTTTTGGCTGCAATAGAAGAGAAGTTCCTACTTAAAAGTGATGTAATTCAAAGGATACGCTCACGTTTTATGCTTCACTCTCAGAAAAAAGATGTGAGTTGATAAGAACAAAAAGATCGTTGGGTGCGATAGTTGTCACTAAACCAGGAAGTTTTCTAGGAAGAGTGTTTCTGAACGTTGAGCCGTAGGCGTTAGTGTTCAGTTATTTAAAATATAATGGCTTTAAATGTCAGTTTTTTTTGCTACAGTTAAATTCGTTTGCTGTAGGAGACAAAGGCAGAGTTTTCGACGGATCTCTCCATAACACTCACGGAGATTCGTCTCGCTGATGAATTCATTGCTTCCGTCGGTACATGCCCCGCCTACTTTTTGTCGTTGGAATTCTTCGACTTCGAACTGCAAACAACTCCAATTCTTACGAAACCTACAGCAACACTGGATTTCACTACCATTTACAATGTAGTGGTGTCGAATCTTTTCCTCCACTTCGTAGAAACGGTGAGGACCTCTTTTTAAAGTAGTTCTTTCGTAGCAAAACTCAGAACACCAGTTTTGGGTTGCGAAATCTCGATTCCTTTCGAACTCTTTCCGGGGGGCTCACATGTTATCCACTACACCAACGATGCCCTCTCTTCGCCTTTCTCTGAGCTAGTTTGTTAGCCTAACGTTGGTGTCAGCAATGACCCGTCAGCGGAATTGTTCTGCGGGGCACAAATTGGCATTGAAATCTTTTGTAACAACCTCATATAAGCTCGTAAATACAACAAATGTTCTGATTAATTTTTCCAAGCCTTCACTATTAGAATTGTTTATTTTTAAAGTGAAACGCCTTTAAGACATACGAGAAGAAAATTGTACACCTATGGCCCAAGTCAGTTAATATCGCTGGTTTTCATCACGTATGGTGCAGCATTCTAGGTGATGTTAAGAAACTAGTGAATGCTTGGATTTCAGAACGGCATCACCATCGAATTGTACTCACCGCGAAGCTCCAACTACATCCTTTTAGCAGCTGCAGTGGTAAACCTAAAGCCGCTGCTACAGGTAATGAAGTAATGTAAAATGGCAGTTTTCCACTGAATATTACACCATTTTATTTGCTTTAGAAGCATATCGCAATTAGGAACTAACGAATCTTCTGATTATTTAAAAGTGAAAATTTGAAACACTATTAACACTATTAAAACACTCTGAAGGACAAGGGAATCCTAATGGTTGATTTCTGCCAAAAAAATCTAAAAAATTAAGCATCAGGATAGTATGCTTATGTAGAAAGATGGTTATTTTTGCTCGAATAAACCATATGTTATAGAAAAAGACGAAAAGTCGTGTTGTGGGCGAACTGAAGATGATCTCCGTCGACTCCGGCTCCACCGTAGCCAATCTCAAATACGAGCTTAGCGCCACAGATGAGCTAGAACGTTGTATCGCTAGCTATCAGGTGAATAGCTTACAGAATGGGATCTGCGTTTACACGAACTGAAAGCAATCGTTTGGGCTACTGACATCTCTTATCCGTCAGTGGTTGACTAGGCACCGCGAACTGTGCGCATTTCTCACGATGGTGACGAGAACCTGAATGCTCCACTTTTGTTTCTCTGCCAAAAATCCTGATTTATGATTTTTTTCTATTTTTTATTACATTTTGTAGGACTCATAGTCGCGTCCAATGTGTGAAACTCAGCATTTCTCATATTCGATTCGGTATCTCGTATCCACCATCTATGAAAGTCTTTCAACTTTTACGTGTGGCTCGACTGCTGCTTGAGGATTTCCATTTCATATTGAATCTTGTAGAATGCTGGACGAATCGATTCCATCCGGACTACAGAGATAACCGGGCTGGAGCGTTTCCAGCTAGATTGTAAAAAGTGATTTTTTCGCGAACAAGCCCGACACTAATCTCTCGGTCCTGGAAGGGTGAAAGGCTTGGTGGCCCGAGGCGGGATCGAACCAGCGCCGTGCTCGTGATGATCGGTACCATTACCACTGTGCTATCTGCTTCTTGTAATTCACTATTATCACTACTATTAGCGTGTTCGCAATAGTGTGAACTACATATGAACCAAATGTGCCTAAAAACACTTGTCTTTCAGTTTTCAAATACATGACCCGCTTCCACATGTTGCACGAATGTCAGCATTTCTTCCAGTCCATTCGCTGTCTTGCAAGCATCACCCACATTGTGGTAAGATTCGAATGTGGGTTAGCTGCGACTTAAACATCATCTCTTTTCCTCAATGACGCGATCAATTCTGGTCGTGCATGGTATTTTCCTGGAATCTTGAGGTATTCGCCTAAAGTCTTTCGAGGTTTTCGGCACAGGTAGTTGTTGCCTGTCCTTGTGGATCAGAGAGAAGTTTGCTGCTTATCTAAGACACAAGCGATTTCTTTGAAGCCGTAAATGCTACGATCAGTCGAATAATCATTCTAGGACGATGTAACAAGTTGTGTAGGTTTCAAATCCGTGTTATATAGGATGACGTTCCGGTTTTTTGGAGGCGACAAGTCGTTTTTTCACTCTTATTTGATGAAGGTCGTGTCTCCACTATCCAAGCTCTCTGAGTAAGCGATTTCGCCCAGTAGGATGCGATTGCTTCTTTGAATGTTTCGTGAGTAGGTCCAGCTGTCGGAATTGCGTTTAAAAAATTCCATAGCTATTCTATTGATTTGTAGTATTGAATTAGCACTAAAGTATTTGTTATTCTTTTCTCGCTTTCCGGATCCTATGGATAAAATCAATCGATGAAAAATGAGCTTAAATGTCTTCTTTTCAATTTCTGAACATGGAGGTGCAAGAGGAATATAATAACAACGACTTTAAGGCCGCTGAAGCTGCACTTAAGGTTCTTCCGATCGAAATTCCTCAACAAGGGGACGATTTTGAAGAACTGATCGTCATTGTCAACAGATGCACTGGACTTGATAATCTTAAACGAGGTCACGAATCGTTGCTCACATTTCTTTTTTACGAACTATTTAAACAGAAAAAAAAAGAACTTTTTAATGAATCCGTGTAAAGCTCATGAGACAAAATTTGCACTGAAAAGAAACAACGCGTAAGAGAAAAATGACAAACAAACGGATTAAACAGAAGTAAAGGAAGGAGAATCAAGTTTCAGGTGAAATGGAAGTTTGCGTCATCTACGAGTTTTTCTCATTCTCCCCCTATTTCACGAACACCGTAACATCGTCGAAAACGGCTGAGTTCAATTCGAAACGAGAATGGAGCGTCCCTGTTGAAGCGTTGCACTCGTACCTTACCGAGACAGTCAGTGCTTGGAATCCTTAATCCTTATTCCGTGGTTACTAAGTGCATAACGAACTCTTTAAGGAAATCACATTCTTCTTGTTCGAGAACCGTCCAGAAAACACTGAGGAGAAAGATGGAGTTTTAGCCATGCTCTCTCTTCCACTGGCACCTCTTGTAGAAAACAAGGCTATCAAAGGAACGTTCGAAATGATAAAGGTATTTGTTACTCTTTAAAGCACTGGTGAATACATCAGGTGACAATGCTTTAAATGAAAATGCTTCTTCAATAAGTATAGTAATAAGGGTAATAAATATTAAATGATTCGTCTTAATTTGGACTAACTTTGGATATCATCCTTCTAAAGTGAAAAGCACTTATTTTTTTATTTTTTTATTTTTGAAAGCACAAATTTTTTGATCTACCATGGTTGTATTTCCCTTCGCAATTTACAATCGTGCACGCTTTAACACAAGAGAAATCCGTCGGTGCGTTCAATTACAGTGTACAATGAAGACTTCGAAAGAATTCTTTAACAATCGGATTCTTGTTTATCTCTGAAGTGAAACCCTTTACTGTTTTCTAGCAATTCCATGATCTTGAAGATTCCAGGTCGACGGCTCGGACTGCGGTGTATTCCTGGACGTGAATGTAATGTGGAAGCATGGATTGATTCTTCCGGCTTCGAAACCACACTTATCAGAGTCGGCCATCTCGCAGAAAGAAGTACGTCGCTGCATTTCTTGTATTTTTTGAACCAGGATTGCAGCGTAAAGTTTTCTAAGTCATTCTTCGTTGCTCTTGTTTTCGCGTAAGACATTCATTGTGGATTTTTAGTTCCTTTAGAATTCTGCAAACAACGAGCTATGATAAAGCTAAGCCGTTTAGAAACGTTTGTTGTTACTACCAGGTAAACTCTAGAGGATGTGAAATTAAATACCAAATCAACGCATTTTGATCCTTTGATGAAATGACCCATTTAGGACAAAATACAGCAGTGTTAAAGAATTTTTTACACACATTAAAATTAGAAAGAGAGGCAAACAGTAGTGTTAGCATGAATCTATGAACTCCACGAGTTAAGCTTGCAAGTTGTGGAGTAGCAGGCACATTTGACTGGGGTGCGCCAGGCATTCGGTTTGTGCCGAATGGGGTAGTGGTCGTAAATGGTTGCAAAGTGCACTTGATAGGGTCTCTAATGATCCACAACCGGCATCGATACTGACACGTAAATGATTGGATAAGATCCGAAGAAAACCAAATAGGTAATGTTTTATGTTTTGAATGCTGCTATCCTTCCAGATAAGCCTGGTACCGATTTGCCCACCCCGGAGAGGCAAAAGGCTTGTTGAGTCCGTGGTGCAGAATAGAACCAGCAACGCCGTGTGTATTTCAGAGAACCTCTAATCTCTGAGAGCAATATGAAACAAGCGTTTCGAGTAGTTAGATAACATTTAGAATAATTAACTTCTCTTTTATTCAGTATGATGAAATAAGGACGTGGCTATTGGAGAGATCCGAGTAGTAATCGTAAATGATTTTCTTCAGTGCCTTTATGGAAACTGTAACTGTTCCGACTGTTCTTCGGAGTGGAGTCATCTTTGTTTTATAATTGACAAATTTTCGGTGGACTTCGCGAATACTTTTCCCAGTCTCTGCACATTCAACTGTCGGTCTTCTCTCTTTAAGATCTTCCTTTGTCGCCTGTCTGCGTTGTTTTACAAGTTTAGAGGTGAGTTGGCGATTGCCTGTAATTCGTCCGATTCCAGACTCGCGTATTAACTCGAGTGTTTCTGGGGACAGATGTTTCCTGGTCATTTTCTCAGTCGCAGCTTCCATAGCGCTAACATGAAGATGTTGAATGAGGCGATCGTATTCTTTTTCGATGTTATCGACAGCGGCACCTTCCTAACAGCCGACTAATGAATTAAATAAGTCCCAGTTTGCGGTGGTTCTGGGACCTCAGTTTTGGACTTTAGCGGCTTTTTTTCCATTCTACGAGAAATAGAATCTTGCACGAAGGAGACGACGGTCTGATCCCGTGTAGAATTTTGCGACAACAGCAACATCGGTTAGGCAAAACCTTCTATTTACTATGATGTGGTCTATTTCGTTAAGGTACTCTCCAGTGGGAGACTCCCACGTCCAGCGCTGAAGGTGGGGCTTCTGAAATTGTTAGTTACCATAGATTGTCTTGGTCGCCATGATAAACTCAGGCAGCCGCTTACCTTGTTCTTTCCATTCTAATCCGTGGGTTCCAATGTGGTGCTCTTCAGAGGTTCTTCTGGAGTCTACCTTAGCGTTAAAATCTCCGCTGATAACCTGAAATGATATGTTTTCTTCTCTGTAAAACTGTTCCAGGTCCACATAGAACGCTTCGACCTCGTCATCGTCATAGCTTGATGTTGGTGCATAGATGAGGAAGGTTGTTAAAGCCGGTATTGATCAATATTTCTTAAAGCTTAAACATCCGTTATGGGCTGTTAGTTGTTCGAATGATTCAATGCTCATGGCCAAGTTCGTGTTGATCAGAACGCCACCTCCACTGTCGGATGTTCCGAGAAGTTCTTTTCCGGTGTTATAGACGGCGTTGAATGGTTGATGTCTTCTTGTTTCGTTCATTTTGATGACTTCGTACCTGCCCTTCTTACCTGCATGAACAGGTTTTTTATTGAGGACTCAGTTGCAAGTGAGCGTGCATTGTGGGTCCACATTGTCTTGTTCACTTACCAATTAAGGAAGTCTAGAATGGCTCTGAGATTTTACCAGGCTGTCCGTGTTTGTCCTACCCAACGCTGCCATATCAGCGAATCTTTCAAGGTTAAAGGAGTTAGACTCACTTTTTATATTCTACTGTTTTGAATTTGATGGCTACATATAGCTTGCTGGGCTCTGAACGTGGGGCTCGGTGTACTCATAGATAGCTAGCCAGTCTCTCCCACAGTAACCGAGGGCCTCATTTGTTTTTCCTTTTCGTAAACACAGTGCCAAATCGATGCAGCAGAAAAAGCGATTCTGTTTACTGGATCCATCTGTATCTCAGAGAACCATTAGGTCGCTTTTGGTTCGCGACTAACCCCCTATCCGCCAACTCGGAAGCCACACGTTGTCTCCATCTAAACAGCATGAGATCCCTCTGTGAAGGAGATGTATGGCGTTGCGAATCGTTGTAGGAGTAGCCGAATTGTCCAGAATTTCTGTGGCCGATTGACTTCAACTAAGTTGAAAAGGTTTTTTATAGCGATGAAATGAGTCCTCTTCGAAGCTCACAGAATTCCAAATATAACCACAGATATTCCGAGATATGATCAAAACTGGGAGCACCAGGTGGGCATCGAATCCACTATTACGTTCAAGGAGGACTCACATGCTATCCATCACGCCATCTAATGCACTTACCTTGCCTTTTTGTCGGCTTTATTTCTACTCCGTTATTGCTATAAACAGTCACTCCTAAATTGAAACTATCTGGGGAGCATAAATCGACATTGGACTTATTTGAGATGAAGGTGTAGTTGTTAGTTGAAATCACAATGTTTTAACTTTCCTGTTCTGCCTATTCATTTTTCATTTCAGCGTGCGTTGTGAAGTACAACCATTGGGTTGCTGAGATATGAGCAAAAGTGCATGAGCATGATATAAGCATGAGCTATTACTGCGGCTTCAGCTTAACGGATTTCAGTGCATTTCTATGTTTTCCCGGATCGTTCCTGTTGACGGGTATTTGCCGACACCAATACATGGCTGAGAGAAAGGCAAAGCAAAGGCTTTAGTTGGTGTAGTGGATGGCACATTAGCTCCCGCTAAGAGTAATCGCGGGTTCGAAACCCAACTGAGTTCCCAAGTCTCGCTCATATCTGAGAATCTCTGTGGTTGCATTTCACATCGTGCACTGACATGAAAAGACAAAAGACAAATTGGAAGCTAAAACAATGTGATTTCAAACACAGTTCCATGTGGGTATTACGCATGAAGATGACTTTTTGGGAAACATTCCTTGCTAATCAGAATACACGTTGTCCAATATTCTGTCATCTCTGTTAAGGACAACTCGAAAAATGACCAAATAGAATAGACATCAGGCGATTGACTAGTAAGTACCGATGTCGTATATTTTTGTCCATTGTGAAACAAAGGGTTTCTGCTGCTCATCGTTCACTGCGAATCCTCAGTGGCAAATAGCAGATTAGGAAGATGTACTATATGATACTCACGGTTGGTTCTTGACACATTTGGGTATAGTCCTATCCATACCAGATGTTATGCAGTTCACTGACGAAGTAGAATATCAGACTTTTTATGAGAGAATCGCTTAGGCAACGTATTCATTTTCTTCGACCGACTTTGGAGGCAAGTGACCATGGATTTCGAAGAGTTCAGGGTACATTTTATTGTCAACTTTATTTGCTTTCAATTTGCATACAAAGACTACTCCGTGTGAAGCCAGAATGCGGCCATCGTTATCCTGCCGTTGAAGATGTACAACTTAATGCACCAGTCCTAAAGTGTTTTGCGTCGCATGAACATCTTGATTGTTCCGTCTAACTTCCGGGCAGTACCACATGAGCTGCGAGCTTATCTTATCGTTTCGTCGATTGTTAGGCTCAAAATAAGGCAAAATAGGTGAAATAATCATTTTTTATTATGATTTTCGGATTTTGTTTCTCCAACTTGTTGATACCATTTTTCATTTACTACGTAATCCGAGATTATATGTCTTAAAACGTGCACATTCCTGCAATTTTTGCACTCGATTCGTTTCTTCGCATCCACCGTCTACGAAGATCTCCAAACCTTTTGCGTGTGTGTTCGGGTGCTCCACTTTCCCGTCTTCTTCATAAAGCTGAATGCTGGTGGAGTCGTAGAATTGCCGAGCTGGAACGTTCTGACTTACTTGGAGTGCAAGGAGTGAACTGTTCGCGGACAATTATGGCAGTAAGTTTTCGATCCCCGAGAGATAAGAGGCCATGTGGACCCATGGCGGCGTCGAACTAGAGTCTGATTAGGCTGGGCCGCGAAGAACGGAATCATTGCCACTGATCTTTCGGGTGTCTATACTTTTAAAAAAAGGTTTTTGCTCAGAAAAGGCGATTTCCTGACACTGTTTCGAACTTTAAGACCACGAACACAACGACTAATCAAAACCTTCAATTTACTATGCTGTTTTATATCCATTCATGATACTTTTCAAGAGGTCGACTTGTTTTTTTTTTCAAGGCTAGTCCATTGGTGTCGTGCTCAGTCTTCTTAGCCACCTTCATTAGCTTTTCTGTGAACGATTCAAATTCTGATGGATGCACGTTACAATTAACAATTTTCTCCTAGGTATCCTTAGCGCCTAAAAATCTTGAAAGTTTAATAGCGTTTCCGCCTCCGTTCTGTTGAAAGCCACTGTATCCCGGTTACGGGAAGAAGGCCTATTATTTCTCTTGTTATTGAAATGCGTACGTGTGGTTTTTTTTGGTGGTGCAAATCTGCAAAGACTTTACTGAGATCTGGTGTAGGTGCTCGATACACTCACGGGTAGCTTTTCTGCACCTGGTTGCAATGTTTTGGCCTCTGTTTTTGACATACAGTATAAAATTCAAACAAGCGCAAGTACACCAACGGATGTATACACGAATATTTCTACGGTACGACGGAGACAAGTTCTTCATCCTGTGAATCCTAATGCGTCCTAAGTCTAGCACAAGGTCATGGGCTCATTTAACCGTTTATGTGCAACGTATCGTGGCATATAGCCAGCTGAGCATCTGTTCGTGAAGGGTTCAGTGGCACCAAGTTTGTAGTCGAATATTTTGGTTTCATTAAATTTTTCCTCTTAAACGTGATCTCAGGGATGACAGAACTATTGTCATAGATTTTATCCTCTAAGAAGCGTTGAAGAGATGAAATCGCTTTCAGAGAAACTCGGTTGTGCCTTGCGCAGTTGCTCCTTCCGAAAGCTCAGTAGTTCTTATTCGATCGGCTAGTACTTCACTAGAAGACGACCATTCAACGGTATCCGTAACCAGTCCAAAAATCCCTACTGTTAGCGAGACTACGGAAGTAGACGCGTCCTCGTCTGAAAGAGGAGAGTGAGTTTCTAATGTGTTGTCATCCTTATCCATTTGTTTTTGTCGGAGCAACAATATTTTATGGCAGAGTAAAGGAAAGGGATTGCGAAAATTTTATTACAGTGGCAAACAGTTAGAAGACAATGTATTTTAAGTTTTATTGTATAATTGAGGGAAAAGTGAAAACAAGCCACCCAGGTATCAAAGTAAGCACTGAGGGGAAGGTTATGATCAAATAGTATGGATGAAAAATAGTGAAAAACAACTATATGAGATAATAACCAAAGTTTTTTAAGCATCGAGACTGTATCACTGAAGCGTTCTTCACAACATTCTTCACCTGAATCTGCAGTCTTAGTAGATGAAGCAAGATCGGAAGACGGATTAGCGTCTCCAGCGAGCAATGCTTCTGAATCGAGACCCTCAGAGATGTCACGGCCTTCTATTACTGAATTAGACCAAGATGCTTCACGTGAGTTGTTAAAATTACTACATTGTTCTGTACAATTTTTAAAACTGAATATTTTTCGTTGTTAATCAATTCATGGCGGTTTTCGGTAGCTTGGACAAATACACGCGCGCTAAGATTGCATCTGCTTCCACGACGCTATTGTGCTTCCAAGACACTATTCTTCACTTCTAAATCATACTGGCTTCCAACTATTTATCAGTTCAAAAACCCTCTTCGTTCTGTAGTTGTTGCTTCATAGGGTACCATCCCGCCTGTCATACCTTAATCTACTCAGGTATTCTGCTCAGGTACAACATAGCTATGTTCGGAAGACCTATCCCCTCTTCATGTCCATTACGTGGAATTGATTATTTTCTTTAAAAAATATTATGCAATGTTTGAATTTAAGGCGAAATTGGAAAAGATCCATGTCTCATGTTTTCTTAGAGGTGGAAAGTCTTGAGTCAGGTGCTCATCTCGACGAAGGCGAGTCATCAAGAGAATTGGATAGGAATGAAATCAGAAGTCTCCTCGGAAATCTCCCACCAATTGCTAAACCACGACTGTCAAAGGTATAACTTTATTTCGGTGAAAAAAAACGGCAGCAAAAGGTTCAATGAAAAGTAAGGACATGCCTTTCAATGGAGTCTGTCAAATTCAGTATGACAATAAAGCTCTAAAAAGCTCTCGGCGTCGATCAATCCCTGAGGGATGTGCCATGCATTCAACTTTCACTAAGCATCGTTTGAAGGTAAATAAATGCATATCTGGCCTTTACAATGACTCGCGGTAGCTTGCCTATGTGTCGGACCAGTGCTGCTATCCTCTTAGATAAATTTGGTATCAATTTGCTGACTCCGGAGAGACGGAAAGCTTGCTGGGCCATGGGCGCGGAGATCGACTCCATCGACTCCATGGGATCGGGTGTGTTGCAGGGGGCCTCCAAGCACTGCGCCAAACGCGCAGTATAACAATATAGCTGTAAAATTACGAACAGTGGCGATGAAAAAGCCCGTGGCCTTCACTTTTCTCACAAGTGCTCACCACTGACCGAGCCTGGATAGAGGAGAATCAAGACATTAACCTCTTAAGAAATAACTATCCCGCATTTGTGTATATATAGGTGCTCTAGCAGTGCTTTATTTGCAGGAACATAAAATAATGGTTGTTAAATGATCGCTTTCTTTGGCGAAATAAGCTTTTGTAATTTGAAATAAAGATTGTGCTTTGAACAACATTTTGTCAGAGAATTTTTTTTACACGATCCGACTTAACTTCACATAACACACAGTTCTTGACACATCTTCAGTTCGGTTTGTTGGGCCGCACCTATCGTCCATGAAGGCTTTCGGATTTGCGCGTGGACTTCGTTGCTTCAGATGATCTATTTTTTCACAATGTCTCTGAATTCTGGTAGATTCTACCTCGAATTCTGGTAGCCTTCGTGGATCGAAAAGAGCTATTCCCAAACAAGCGTCTTATCGATTTGCCAAGCTCTGAGAGACGGGGTGATTCTCAACATCCACCGCACTTGCTGCGTTTCAGAGAAAATGAGAACTCAGTGTTGACTTTTTATGGACTCCCTATTACCACTTTTCACGGCAGGATTTCACGGATGTGTGATACAACCACAATGAAGCTGAGATATTTGCAAAACTCCTGACCATAGGTGTCTGCGGTGAGGAACGAGCGTGCTATTCCGTACCTATTCCAGGGGCTAATGCGTTCACTACTGCATCATTCGGGTCCTTTTTTTCGCCTTTCTCTCAGCCAGTTCTATCGGTCAGTGTCATCAGCAATCACTCGTCATCGGGATCGATCTGGGGAGCCCAAATCGGCACCGAATCCCAGTTAAGCTGAGGCTGTAGTCGATAGAACTAGTGGAGAGACTGGCTAAACGAAGGACCCGCATGGTGTGGTGGTGGACGCGTTAGCCTCGAAAATGGTAGCGGCGCGTTCGTTTTCCATCGCAGACGCCTGCGGTCAGGAGTTTTGCAGATGTCTCATCACCAATGCGGTTGGATCACACAGAACTCAGTAATAAGAATTCTCTCAATGATTGCTCACAAGAACCTGCACTGGAACTAAAGGTTTGGAAATTTCGCGACTAGAAGGGTTAGCGCTTTTCTTGAAAATAAGAGCAATAGCTTTAGTATGTAAAGCAGAATTGTCACTGAAACTCGTTTCGTTTTCTTTTGAAGAGGACTATAAATTAGGTATCATAAGTGAACTCACTACGTAACTAATATCGCTTCTTTACTTCAGAAGTTAACAAGCTAAGGACCGGATTTTAAAAAAAAAGTTCCAGTAGGCTACTGACTTTTCAGACGCTTTTGGAAAATCAGGACTTGTCGTCCATAACGAAACCATCTACACCAGGAAGTGGTGAATCCGCTAGCAAGGAAAGCACCGGCGGAAGTGACGAAACTCCAACGGACCGGCAACGAATAGTGGTATTCACAGATCCTCTCCATAAATCTATTCCACGTGAGTACAGTAATTGGATTACTGCTTCAATAAAAATTAAAACAAGACGAGAAAATATTGTTATTTCAACCACAACGTTGCTGAGATATTTGCAAAACTCTGGACCGCAGGTGTCTATGGTGGGGAACGAACGCGCTATTGCCCTACCGCGAAATCATAGTAGGCAGAAAATAAAAAGGTATAACATTGTGATTTCAACTACAGCCGCAGCTTAACTGGGTTCTATGCCGATTTGGGCGCCCCAGATCAATCCCGCTGAAGGGTGATTGCTGTGGCAAAGATCGATAGAAATAGCTGAGAGACAGGCGAAACATGGACCCGCATGGTGTGGTGGTGAACGCGTTACTCCCCGGAAAGGACAATAGCGCGTTCGTTCCCCACCATAGACACCTGCGGTCCAAAGTTTTGCAAATATCTCAGCAACGTTGTGGTTGTATTTCGCTTAGTACCCTGCCGCTAAATCATAGTAGGCAGAAAATAAAAAGGTATAACATTGTTATTTCATTTCTTCGGATATCTAAGCTAAATTCAGTAGGTGCAGCTTGTTGTGGAGAACATTCCGAAAAACGGCAAGATACCAGGCAGTTGTTTATTAAAAGATGAGTAGTCGCCAATGGTTTAGTATCTCCCTTCACAACAGAAGTAATATAAAGATTCAGTTTGTTATTAAAGTTTGTTCACGTAAGCCTATCAAGTACAGGAACGAAAAGCTTTTAAAATTCGAAACAGCTGGCTGAATGACAAAGAAATTCTTTTCTATGCTTTTTTGTTTCTGCATTCTTTGCATATTTATTAGTACAAGTATCAACGATAATATTATTCGTCATCAGCCTCGAAGAGCAGAAATAAAATGGTCTTCGTTGAATACTTCTTTATGTTCCTGTTGAGCAAACATGAGGCGTCGTTTTACTCTCTATTCCGGTGAAGCTGACGTTTCGGCGGATTTCGTCTTCCTCATAATCTGGAAGGGTCGGGTTGACCGCAATTTATCTAGCAAAACGCTTCCATAATCAAACCGAGATAATGCTAAACCAAGATTCCAGTCACACAGGACACAAAATGGCTTCTTTGCACACTCACCGCTTTGTATGAGCCTGCCACCGAGTGCGAAACGTGGAGACCAATTTCAGAAAGCTCAAATGGAAGCGTAATGTGCTTCTCACATTGAAATAACAGTATTAAATGTCGGATATCACGCATGTTTATGAGGCATTCCTCTCCGCAGTTCCTTTTCGGATTCCTGGAGTGCATCTAGAATGTTTCGAGTTTTGCGCGCTGGTGTTTTCGATTCTTTTGCGAGGATGCTGACTTCTAACTTCAAAATCTTCCCCGTTATGTCTCAGTGTCCTTTGCGCGTGGAGATTTGGTTTAACTTTAAGTTCAGCGACTACATGTTCTTTTATACGGACGCAGAGTCGTCTACCCGCTTCGCCAATGTTTTGGTCCGTCACGTTTAACAAGGGATCAGACTTTAGCGTACCCATACTCACGCAATTATCGTCTCCACCGTTAGAGCATATTATGAAATTTTGCGCTGGGGACTGTTGGGAATGGACATGGACTGTCATACAGGCTGTTGCGAACTAACTAGCTTCATAGAGTGCTCGGTGGTATTTCAATTAGTGCTACCGAATTCTCAAACCCGGCCCTTCTCAAACGTTTTATACCAGCACTTATTTCATTTCAAATGAAGGGCTCGATAAATGAGACTTTGTTGTCGCTAGAGTTGTCGTTTGGGTTTTCCTCTATACCTATTTCGAGGAGCTACAGTTTTGTAGCCATTAGAAATCGCTATTTGCCGAGACAATCCGGGATTCCAACTTCTGCTTTCTTTCTTTTCGCACGCTAACAACTGTTCGAAACATATTTCTTACCTTGTGACGGATGAGAGGAGAAGTAATAAACCAGTGTTTTGCTGCTTGGTTTTCAGTATCACTTTGAAATGTAACCGTTTTCGGATAGGTTAGTTTGAGCTTTGAGAAATGAAAGCCGGTTTTCTTTCGGTTTCTGTCGGGTAAACTTAATTTACTCTGAGTGTTCATTTAATAGCGCCATACATTTGTCCATTTCCTTTTGTGTTGGCCAAATAACAAAGCAATCATCTATTTGCCCATAGTGGAGTAATGGCCCGAGGTCGGTTACTGGTGCCTCCACCTTAAATATAAATGCAATGGCAAGCCTTGGTGCCAGTCGTTGCCCCATTGCAAACCCTTTGATTTGTGCATAATATCTCTTGGACCATCTGAAAAGTGAGCAATTCAGGCACTCCTTTGAGGGTATCATCAACTGCTGAACCGTTAAGCCACACATGTTTATCGCTGCTTCGTGTTATATAAGAACGGGGATGGTTTGTAAAACGGAGTCATTCGACACGTTTGTATAAGGGCGGTGACGTTGAAGGATTCCATCACGTACACGATGATAGGGCGCGCGTTACCTGTGCGATCCAAGAACATATGGGTGTTCGTTAGATGGGCTGGAATATGCTTTAACAACTGGGTAAGTATTAGGATTAAAAGCCGCGTTATTCTACTCGTTGGGACGTCTACACAGCTAATAGTAGTTCTCTCCTCAGCGATGGATTGTCAGACACAAAATCATCACTGGAAACTGACTTATGAGTTTTGATAACTAAGTATAAGTCGGGACATGCTGGCAATTCAACTTTGAGTTGAGAAATAACTGATGGTTTTAACCTACCAGATTTTCCATCTCAAGCCATTCGTTGTTTAATTTTCGGAGTTGACTTTTAAATTACTTCTTAGACGATGGACGATAAAAGGAAGCATCTTCATGGTGATTTTCCATTATCTCAACATCTAACTGATGAGGAATTACTTCAAGCTCTCCACCACTTTCCTTAACGGATAGTCTTGTGTTTTTCAACCTTATTAACTCTCGTACCTCTCGCATACATTTTTGCACTTCTGTGAGGTTTGAGCTGTATCTTTTCGAGCGATAATGATTAAGGACTTTGAAAGTTTCATTCATAAACATCCGAAATTTAACGCTAACTTTATTATTGGGCTCTAGTTGTCTAAAGAACGTCTGAGGAAATGGCACTATTGGTAGGGCCCCACTTGGTGTTGTTCGCACCTATTTTGCGTTTCATTTCTAGCTTTCTTGCGGAGTCTCTCTTGAAGTTCATGTAAACCACACGCAAGCTTACGCAAAGAAGTTCACATGATGAGAAACTTAGGCCCAATTCTAATAAGAATTCTAGTGCACTAAAAAGAAGCTATTCTGTGTTCAACGTGATTGAAATCTTGGTTTAGCACTTTTCTGTTTGGTCATGGAGGAGTTTGTCTGGGTAGATTGCGATCAAATTGAGCTTTCCAAGGTCTGAGAAGGGGGAAATCCGCCAAAACATCAGCTTTACCGGAAGGAAGGAGAAAATAACATTTCGTGTTTGCTGAACAACGATATAACGGATAATTCGATCAATACCGAGGTCAGCAGAAAGTTGATCGTGGGTTTTCGTTGGATTTGCAATGCTGAGTGAAGCTAACTTGTCCTCGAAATGGTTAATGTTTTTGCAAAAATCAAACGTCTAGGTAGCAGTGAACCACCGTTGCAGCTGTTTTCTTCGTCAAATCGGTTGCCTTATATGCATGGTGAAAAACTAATCCCTTTGGTGTCAAAGACATATAAAAACGATCCAGCAACATTTTAACGGTCCATACGGTTCATATCTCTGATGCTTCAGCATAAGCATAAATCTTAAAAGAGATGATATCTGTGTGATCGACAAATTTCGACTAACGCACTGAAAAAAGAGGAAAAAAGGATTCGTCTTACATTACATGAGTATTTCACGATAAGAGAAAAAGAAGGAAATAAAGCGTGAACTTGGAGAACGCAGCATAATATATATTCCGGATATATCTACATGTTGATCATCGAGCTTATAGGGACAGCTGGAGGACCATGAATAAACATCTAGTTGATTCTAACACATCTTCAGACATCAAGATCTATCTGCTTAAAGTTGTGCAAATCAACAAAAATAACTTCAAGAATGTAATGAAGTCGAAAATTTGCAGCCAGCGAAAGTTCATCGGCGTCGTCTCCTCCACCTAAACCGAATGTGCCACTACCAGTCAGTGGAGGAAGAAGTGCGATCAAAGTAACAAAAGAAGAACAAGAGGTGAAAGCGCTCGATCTAACCTATTCGAAGACTTCTCTTTTTATATTTCCTTCATTTAACCCAACCAATCTTGCACATCTACTTGGCGAGTCCTAGCACTTCTTGCATTCGGTTCGTCCTTTGCCTCCCTCATACACGAAGGTCTTCGAACCACTTTTTGCGGAAGACCTTCGTGGATGATGGATGCGAGAAAACGAATCGAAATTGTGAAGTGCTGGAGATCCGCACAGTAGATATGAAAGTTATGTTGTAGAAAAGGAAATAAAAAAGACAGATGGGTTCACTGCATCAGCGTAGTTAAGGATGATTCGGATACGGACGAGAGTCGAACGGTGTCAATTTTCATCGACCGAATATACATTCCTGAATCCTCGCGTCTTCTACAGCATTCCTATGATGATATCAAAGTCTACGTGGACTGGTAACGTTCTTTTTTAAATTGTTCCGATATTTGACATTTTACAAACCATCCCAAAGCATTAATAAAAAAGAAAGTTCTCTAAAACTTCACTGTGTTTGTTAGCAAAGAGTGTGAAAACCTCAGCTGTTCGTCAGAAAGAGGAGAAGGGATGTGGAATTAATGGGTGTACTTCAGGTTCTTCTTAGACTATCCGTTGGAAGAGTCCAGAACGCCAAAGGCAATTAAGCTGCCACGAATCCCTGACTCTCCAGGAATATTTGCATACAAAAAAGGTAAGGATAGAGTGTGACTGGATTCGTACAATCGTAGAAGAGACAGATAAGGCTTTTTTATTTATAACACTGATGAAAGAATACAGTAATTTTAGTAATTGATATGGATTTATAGTGAGAGGGTGCAAAATATTAGAGATAAATGAACATGTTTCGAAATGAAATAATTAGTTTTTGAAAGAATTAAGTCAATATAAGAAACAACTATAAAATTTACAACTACGATGGTGCTGAGATATACCCAAGACTTCGATCGTGGGCCAGATCGAACCACGTTTACTCTTATAGGAGCTCGCGCAATACACACTGCGCCACTGAGGCCCTTGCTCTGCGTTTCCCTTAGCCAGTTTTCTGCCTTACGCATCAGCAATCACCCGTCAACAGGTTTGATCTGGGGAGCACAAATCGGCATTGAACCCACTTAAGCTGAGGCTGTAGTCGAAATTACAACGTTAACCTTTTTTATTTTCTGCCTGCTACAATATTTTCCGGCATTGTGTGTGATGCGAATTACAACCACAGTGATGCCGAGATATTCGCAGAACTTGGATCCTGAGCCAGACCGAACCACAACTTCTTTTTCCAAGGGCTTTCTGGCCCGCGGGCGAAGTTTTGCGGGTATCTCAGCATCACTGTGGTTGCAGTTCAGTTCCGTGCCGGAAAAAAACTATAGGCAGGAAAGAGAAAAGGTTAACATTATGACATTTATAATTGAAGAGAATTTATTTGAAAGTTCGCTTATCACAGAGAATTCTGATACTTGATGCGCTGAACGATATTTTCCTTCATTAAACAACTGTATATTTTATGAATCTTGGACCGATTACCTAGTACTACTTTTTCCATGAGGAAGGAAATCCTGGCCATCAAATGATTCTCGAAGCCTTCATTGAAGACCAGAAGGTGACCAGACCAGACCAGACCAGAAGACCAAGACCAGAAGACCAGAAGACCATGGATTTTAAGATAAGAAAACCTTTAACCAACCATTGGTTAAAGATGTACTCAAAGAGCAGTGCTTCTAACCTGTCAGATTACGAGTATGTCATCCCATAACAATTCATACCAAAAAAGTACAGTACTCTATTTCCGTAACTTTTACTCCGTTATTCATGAATCTAGACATATCTTCAGCATCACTATGAATACTGAAGATTTCCTGTGTTAGTGGTGTTTGAGGTACTTGAGAAAAAGTAATGGTCGGTTAGCAAAAAGTCCCATAAGTCTTCTGGGTAACGCGAAATGCAGTACCTTAACAGTTTTTCCGCTGCATCCGTTCATGTTAGACGCAGCTATTGCAGTTCTTGATTATTTCTCGATTTCTTGTCAGTACTTCTTTTCCATATTGGTTCCGACAACATTAATCAATGGGTACTTCTACTTCTGCTTGCTACACACGAGGAAGTGATCTTAGCTTAGATTCGTTCGCTGAGTTTCCTGCAGCATTGGATTCGTCCAGTTATTCTACAGAAAGTTGCCTGTTATCATGCAGAAATCGCTTGGCTGCTTCTTTGCGTAGAAAAAGCTCAGGACGGGATCCATGTCACCGGCCGTTCAGTTAATGATACATTCTTCTATCAAATTAAGTTATTTAATTTCTTGATTCGATTAACGTGTTTCGAAGCGCTTATTCTATAATCACGCCTAGTTCTTCCATAAGCTTGCGAGCCGTTGTAAGCTTCCATACTCTAATATCCGTCACAAGATTTTCTAATGTGTTTTGCCATTACCGTTTAATAATCCCGTCGCCAGACAAAACGTTAGCACTGTGATTTCTCTTTTCTGGCTTATTTTAGTTACTTGGATACTTGGATGACCTGTCCTCAGTTGTTCTGCGTGCCCCATCATGGAGTTTTGTTGGTTTAGCCATTGTGGTTCCGAGGTCAGCCTTCGAAGTCTGTTCCAGGTGGTTACCACCACAGGCTGCCGACGCCCTTGTGGCCCAAAGGGAGATTTGCCACCGTGCGTCTAGTTCGATACCAGGATGGTATGGATCGTGGTATTGGTTTACTCTTAGCTGGACTTCCTGACTAAAACGCCGGACACCTCAGTTTGGGAGACCCGGTTGGGGGGATAAATCCCCGTTCCACATCGCAGCTCGACACCCAAGAACACCTCCCAGCCACGATGAGGTGGTAAACCGTTGAGAGATTGTGCCTTCTGCTTCATCTGTAATTTTGGATTGGTGAAAAGGTTTTTTCAACTTTCTTTCTTCCTATTTTTAGCGAGATGGTCTGGACTGAACAAAAGTTTCCACAATAATACTAAGAAAAAGTGTCGAATGCAATCTTCAGTACGAAATGGTAGATAATGTAAGCACAAACGCACAAAGCATTGTTTAAGGTAGTGAAATTTTGAGATACACAGTCGATATTGTCTCAATTTAACTAGTACGTCTATAAGTGGTTGATCTAAAAAGTTCTTGTTGTGGCGATCTTGGCGATATCATGATCTTGAGAGACACAGATTCTGGTCGAATCCGCAAAAGTGGCTCTTTTCAGTACGGAGTCGTTGTTGTAGATTCAAATCGTGTCAGTTTCTACCATCTTCTTTTAAGCTTGTCAGTAAATCATGATATTGTAATTACTTGTGCCGAGATTGCATGAAGGTTAGTTTAAAAAAAGGGTTTGGCAGTGCGTTTGCAAAAATCTAGGGTTAAAAAAATCAATCAAACTCATCAAAAGATGCGAGACCATATCAATACTACCCTATATTCTTCAGATCTTGCACAATCCGAATGGTAGTGATATAACACCAGGTCAAACCAAGTGGTCTCCGTTGATACAAATCTTATATGTGTTATAGCGATAGTGTAGACCCTTAAAGAAATATGACATTTGGTGAAAAATGTTCCCTTGTTGAATTCTGTGTTGCGTGACTTATTTGATCACGTACAGTGGGAGATTTTAGGAGGATTCAAGAAGCAAGGCGCAAATGCATATTTCCTTCAAAACAAGAATTTTTAAAGAATTTCAACTTTCGCGACGACGTGTCGCCTTGCTACAGCAGTGGTTGAAGCTAGGGAATCGGCTGGACTTCACGCTAGTGACAGAAGGTGACGACAGTGAAGAGTTGGCCGTCGCACAATTGGAACTCAGTCAAACGGGCTCCGACCGGACCACCACTATCCAGTGTGAGTGTGACCGATTTGAACTATTTCTTTGTTAAGGCGAAGTAACTTTCTGATGATTGGCGTACTCATTACTTCAAGAAACCGGAAATATTCCGCTAAGTAATGGCTGGCACATTGTCACCTTGGTAGTCAAACTAATTACAAACATGTCGGCATTCTTTTACGCTTTCTTTTTTGCAAAGTGGAGTGAGCGAAATGTTCGTAATCTTTCCGATAGTAAAAGGATCTTCAAGCTCCTTAGTATTTTTTTTACATTATCTTTGGAACTTCTAAAAATCAATTCTATTTTTAAAATTTTAATACATGTCGTTTAAAAAAGCTGAAAAAGCTCTCGGTGTTGATCAATCTCTTAGGGATGCGCCGTGCATTCGATTTCATTAAACATCATTTGGAGGTGACTGAATGCATAACTGGACTACACAATGACTCGCGGTGGCCTGCTGATGTATCGAAACAGTGCTGCTATCCTCCCAGACAAGTCTGGTACCAATTTGCCGACCCCGGTGGATGGAAGCCTTGGTGAGCCGTTGGCGCGGAAATCGGTCCCATGTGTATTGCAAGGCGCCTCCGACCACAGCACCACACATGTCCATAAGTGTCGTTTAGGGTTCAATATTTTTAGGTTTACACTGTAACAGATGTGCTCGGTTTCTATATTTAAGGAGTATTTACTCTTAATCTGATTAGGTTTCATTTAAACCAATAGTAGTACAAAAACCTGCGCCTTTAACGTTTGCAGATAGTTCCGACGTTCAATTAGAAATGATCACCCTTTATAATACTTTAGTACAAATCTTCTATTGCAGTTTTGGACATCAACGGCGAACACTTTGCCGACCTTGATCTCGTCATCTCCTACTCATCTCAGATTTTCGACTGCTTAAAAACTTGACCAATGACTGCATGATAAGAAAAATGCTCAGCATAAAGCACTAACATTCGCTTCTTTATACCGTTCGTTCACTATTTGAATGTGTATTGTAAAACAACTCAAGACGAAATAACATGGAAGAAATTCGTGGAAATTTCTCGACACTAAAGGGTAGTTGTGCGGGAAAATTTGCAGTACAGCTCATTAAAACCAGCTGTATAGTCGAAATAACCTATAGAACCATTCTCCATAGAGTACCGAAAGCACACGCTACTACCGACGCACACTCCCCTTCGCGACCATCGCTGACGTAATAAAGAGAACAAAGAACACCCGACTCCATCTTTTCCACTCCACGATGTTCAGTGCCTTAACACATGCGTCGGAAATTTAATTGCTGAGTAAGTAGGATGAGAGGTCATTCAGCGTTACTATTCTTTGTTCACGATTAAGCTGACGTTTCGGCGGATTTCGCCTTCTTCAGAGCCGCTTTCTATGAGGTTTCACATCATACTTCCACGTGATTTCTGTGCGGTTGGTCTCTACGTGACATACATACTATGGAAACCTCATAGAAAGCGGCTCTGAAGAAGGCGAAATCCGCCGAAACGTCAGCTTAATCGTGAACAAAGAATAGTAACACCTCGCGTTTGTTCAACAAAAATACGAAGAAAATCACTTGATCAATGCCGAGGTTAATAGAAAGTCGGTCGTGGCAGTCATTCAGCGTTATTGAACGCGTAGTCGAAAAGACGATGCTAGGAGTATCCCTTGCTACGCAAGCAAGGGAAGGGATCCGAAGCTCGAAACTACGTCAAAAATCAAAAATTCAATATGCCGTTCTACACGCAAAACTGTCAAAGATAAGGTGGGTCGGACACGTAATGCGTATGAATGACGACAGATGGACAAGAGCCTTTAGTGACTGGATTCCTCGAGATGTCAAACGTACTGCAGGAAGACCACCGATCCGATGGTCAGAGTTCATCACGAAGAGCTTAGAAGAAAGATATAATGCTCGACGAGTCTCTACAGCGAGCAGAACCCACTGGGCCACTCTTGCGACAGGGAAAAATGGAAGATTTACTGGCCCCGGCACGAAACACTCGACGACCAACGGTAGTACAGGTGATAGAGATGATTTACTACGTACTGTCATGCTCCATCATGCAAACATATTACAGTCAGCATTTGGAAGCGTTTTGCAACTTAGGGGTCACTATTTCAGCTTTTTTTATACCGCACACTATAAGATAACTACCATTCATATCATATCAATCAGAATTGAATCAGTTCTATGTACAGTTCCCAGGATCGACTTTCTATTAACCTCGGCATTGGAATATGAATATGTCGTTTTCTTGTTCAGCAATCGCGAGGTTTTTAAACAGCATACATTTACTTCCATAGAGAAACACAATACAATACGCTAGCTGACGTTTCGGCAGTATCGCCTTCTTCAGAGTCTGGAAGGGTATTCTGATATACAATCTACTAGGCCAAACGCTTCAATGACACTTACAAAAAGACGAAAAACTCAATGGCAATTACATGATCAACAACTTCTCGAAAAAACCCACCGCTTTTTCGTGACTTCCAATGAGGAAGTTTAGAACAGCTGATTATAGTCGCATGTGGTTGACGACTGCACCATCCCACATCAAAAATCGCTGCGAACGTACGGGATCAGGTCGCGTATGACCTCCGGACATTCATCCATGCTATTCATTGTAGGGTTTTTGGCATTGATCCAAAAAGCCTCAAGAAGTTTTCGTGCTGGTGTTTTAGTCTCCTGTGCAAGGATATTGACTTTTACTTCAAAATCGTCTCCGCTATGCTTTTGTATCGTATGCGTGCCTAGTGGGGTGCTTCGTCTTAGTTTTCGTTTGCCATCTAGGTGTTCTTTTATACGGATACACAAAGGTCTGCCCGTTTCGCCAATATATTCATCTCCCGCGATAATTACAAGAGATCAGGTATATCGTACCTGAACTCATGCAATCACCGTCCCTGACGAAAGGGCAAATTACGCATGTTTCACAAAGACGGTCACACAGGCGGTTACGAACTAATCGACGACGTAGAGTAGCCGGTGGTATTTCAACTATCGCTACCGATTCCTCTAGACCTGCCCTTCTTAAGCATCATTTAATAGCTACGCTTACCTCATCGCTTATAAACCAACGCGTCGAATGACTCCGCAATGCAAGCCATCTTCGAGCTTCCCATTGAACATGAAGGAAGAATAAATATGCATGGCTTGCAGCAGCCAATGGCTCTTTTAAAGGAGTGCCTAAACTGCTTGGTTATCAGATGGTCTGGAAAATATTTCGCGCAGATAAGGGGGTTGGTAATGGGACAACGACTGGCACCAAGCATTCCCATTGTATTTATGTCTAAGATACGAACCCTCGTTCTCCATCTCCGGCCACTAGTCTACTGCAGATATGTATATGATTGTTCTGTCGCCTTCTCTACGCAGGAGGAGATGGACAAATGCTTTGAATTATTGAACGAGCAGTCCGAGTACATAAAGTTCACCCGGGAGAAACCGAGAAAAAACTGGTTTGTGTTTTTGGACGCTCAAATAAACCTATCAAGTAGCGGTTACCTGACAAAGTGGTATCGAAAGCCAAGTAACAAGAACATTCTTGTTCATTTCCTTTCATCCCACCCTTCACACACAAAGAGGGCGATTGTGAGAAACATGTTTCGAACAGCAATCTCTATGTGCACTACCAGGGAACTAAAGGAAGAATCGCGTGACTTGGCTTGGCAAATAGCCATCTCCAATGGCTACGAAATAGTAACCCCACGAGATAACTTTACAAGGAGAACGACGCGCCCACGCGAAACGCTTGGCTAAAAGGAAGTCCCGTCTATGTTGCCTTTTATAAGCGATGAAGTAAGCGTAGCTATAAAACGATGCTTAAGAAGGGCAGGCCTAGAGGAATCGGTAGCGATAGTTGAAATACCACCGGCTACTCTACGTCGCCAATTAGTTCGTAACCGCCTGTGTGACCGTCTATGTGAAACAACAAATTCCGTAATTTGCCCTTACGGCAGGGACGGTGATTGCATGAGTTCAGGTACGATATACCTGATCTCTTGTAATAATCGCGGGAGATGAATATATTGGCGCAACGGGCAAGCCTTTGTGTATCCGTGTAAAAGAACACCTAGATGGCAAACGAAAACTAAGACGAAGCACCCCACTAGGCACGCATAGGATACAAAAGCATAGCGGAGACGATTTTGAAGTAAAAGTCAATATCCTTGCACAGGAGTCCAAAACACCAGCACGAAAACTTCTTGAGGCTTTTTGGATCAATGCCAAAAACCCTACAATGAATACCAGGGATGAATGTCCGGAGGTCATACGCGACCTGATCCCGTATGTTCGCATCGATTTTTGATGTGGGATGGTGCAGTCGTCAACCACATGCGACTATAATCAGTTGTTCTAAAATTCCTCATTGGAAGTCACGAAAAAGCGGTGGGTTTTTTCGAGAAGTTGTTGATCATGTAATTACCAAAGAGTTTTTCGTCTTTTTGTACCCAAGAGTTAACCAATGCCGGGGTCAACCACCGTCTTGGTAACAAAGTTGCATGGTGGCAAATCTCCCTCTGATCCACAGGGGCGGGGATTGCCTTTGGTGGTGACAACTTGGAGCAGACTTTGGCTAGGCTGTCCTCGGAACTCCAAGAAACCACAGTGGCCAGACCAGCGAAACTCCAAAAATTGGGAATTACGTTTGACGGCTCACAACCAGTAAAAACAGGCTATCCATGTATCCAAGTAAGTACTTATATAAAATTATGCATAGTATTGACGTGTGCAAGTTTTTTTAAATATACTTCTAAGTGCAGAAAAGAGCTTCTGATGAACGGTGACCAACACAGCAGCTGTGTTCTACAAGCCATCAATTGATATGAAGAAGTGTAAGGAAATAGTTTCATGTGTTAAAATAAGCAACTGGAAGCAAAATAAAACACGTAGATGTCATACAGTCCACTCGGACAAACCATTACTACACCTATCGATGTCACGCATCGCATGAGTGTTAAGACTGAACTGTTGACTTTTCCGTAAAGCCAAACCTTTATATGAGAATAGAAAAAAAGCGCCGTTGAGCTATTATGACAGTGAAAAAAGAAGGACATCTGCAGATCACTTTAGCTGATGTGAGTGCTTAAGCGAGAAAGTCAAGTTTAGAGACACCGTAAAACGGCCTTCTCAGTGATTCCAAAGAAAGAACAAATTCGAGTAACGTCCATACTGCGAAAAAAGAAGGTGGTACTGGATCTAAAAGACAACGAAATATCCATTCCTTAAAGATTGCTGTCGATCACATACATAGAACGCCTTGTCAGCGTCAAATCATAACCTTCACGTGTTTTTCAATGATACAGAAGGCTGCAATACGACATTCCCGCCTTTTAGGGAATGAAGTGCAGCGCCTTCTCCCTTTATTTGGACACGAAAAACTCATGGCTACCGCACCCTGCAACTAGTCCAATCAGAAAGGCTGTCGTGCTTGGCAATACGCACCCATTTCACCGTATTCTGTATGCACCTGTCACCTGTAGTCCCGTTAATTGTGGAGTGACTCGAGTGAGCGCCAATAAGTCTTCTACTTTTCCCCGTCGTGTGGATGAGTTGCCCAGTGGGTTCTACTCGCTCTAGGGATTCTCGGGGTATCATATCTTTCTCCTAACGTTGTACAAATTTTCTCGCATAACATAAGTTTTTCTTATATAGTTCTAAGATATTTGCAAAACTCCGGACCGCAGGTGTATGCGGTGTGTAACGAATGCGCGCTATTGTCTTTTCAGGGGAGTAGCGCACTTCCCCACCACACCATCCGGATTCTTCGTTTTGCCTGTCTCTGAGCTAGTTCTATTGATCTTTTGCCATAGAACTAGCTGAGAGACAGGCAAAACGAAAGACCCGGATGGTGAGGTGGTGAAGTGCGCTACTCCCCTGAAAGGACAACAGCGCGCGTTCGCTCCACACCGCATACACTTGCGGTCCGTAGTTTTGCAAATATCTTAGAATTATATACGAGTTATATTTCGCAACATGCTCTGCCATTAAAAAAAGGCACTAAATAAAAGGGTTGAAAAAGCTTTTTTCCTTCTTAAAACATCGTCAGTCTCTTATATCTCATCAATCTTCAAGATCACTGCAAAAAGACGCTCTCAAATCCTTTGAATTAAACAGTCAATCCTTTCATGATCCAAATATTTCGGTTAGCTGATTTCAGTACAGTTCCGGCCGCATGGCTGAGATCAGAAAAAGACTGCACAAACCGGCTCCTTCACAGTGAATTTCGACAACCATTTCTATTCAAAGTTAGCACACTATCGTTCATTTGTCTCAATCCCTGTCTACCGATTTCAAGAAAATCCAAATTTTTTCCACAGCAGTTTCAGCTTAGCCTTTTAATACTAGTTGGGTAATGGACTTGACCCTACTTCCCACCACCTTGCTTCCTTTTCAGACTTAGCTGCGTTTAGTTGGTGAGGGTCTCAGGAAAAAAAGATAAGACTGGCTTCAATACCTCTTCAGTCAACAAAACTCACATATCGCACAATTATCGTCAAGAAGTCATTAGCTTCTACGTGAAATAGATGTGATTGTAACAAACGCGTGTTATGTAAAATGTATCGACTTAAGGTCGTGCAGCGGTTATGTCAGAACAAATCTCATACAAGCAACAAAACCTGTTTTGTGAGCATCTGTTTTGCAGATACGAGTAAGGTGAGGGATGGTGTGAAATGGCTGTGATAAGGACTGTATCGATAAAAGTACAAGCGATAAAGCTCTCGGCGTTGATCTATCCCTAAGGGAAACGCCATACATTCGTCTTCACTAAGTATCGATGGCGGTACTTGAATGCATAACTGGGCTATACAATGACTCCCAGTCTCCTTCCGATGTATCAAGCTAGTGATTCTACCCTATCAGATAGATCTAGCGCCAATTTACCAACTCCAGAGGGATGGAGAGATTGCTGAGCCTGGGGCACGCGATCGATCCCATGTGTATTGCAGGGCGTCTCCGACCACTGCACTACATACGTCCTCGATGCAGCGATACGAAAATTTAAAGCAATGTGGATTCGAGCGGTTGTAGTGTACATATTTTCGTATTCGTAAACATTTTCCATGTTGTTTATTAAAATAGGGATCAACGGCACCAATTCTAGTGGTACTCCATTGGAGTTTACACGGTTGCACCACCATTACAACAGACTGTTTTCACAATACAAGTCACCCTACTTAGGCTACAGATAATTAAATTTTTGAATGAGTGTTGTTCTCATGCAGGTGCCAGCAATTCAGTTCGTTTCGCTGTCTTGAAACCATCATCAGTGGAGGTGGTCGAATCCTCGTTCTGTTGTGGATTCAACTGTGGTTTCTGGGTCTTAAAAGTTGATTCTAACTGTGAATGTGGTCGATTTATGCGTGCAATAAGCATTATTTCTTTGGTTGCTTTTTTTAAAATTTTTAGTAAGAGGCCTAACTTTTTCGAGACCTCTTTCTACGCTCTCAACGACGCTTTAACCATCCCGAGATCCGCCTTAATGCTAGGTAATCACTTTCAGTTGCTAACAGCTATGAAATGAGTTCGACTCCGTTCTGGTTTCTTCTGAAAAAATACTAATACAAGTTACCACAATTTTCCAGCGAACTATATGTGTTAGAAAGAGATCCACCTTCAATGATTCATGCAGAGTATACTTCCATTCTAAATGGATAACCTCATTGTTCTGTAATTTTTAGTGAGCCAAACTGCTAGTGGACTTTCCGGACTTTCAAACACCGGTTCACTCATGAAAAGCTTTCGTATAGCCACATTGATCTACACTACTTTGTCTAAACAATTTTTTAAGTTTTACCTTTCTTTCTATCGTATCAACTCTCAAAATTATTTGGATCGTTCAGCTTACACGATATTGCTATAAAACTTTTATTCGGCTAACGTTTCTACGTCTTCGTCTTCCTCAGAGCTGGTGATCCAAGTTGATGGTTCATAGTCGTTCGTGAGCTCAATGTGGTGTCTTCGTCGTCGTATCCAGTCGAATCCTCTTTAGTAAAGAGTTTCGAATGAGGCAACCTCATCCAAGAGTGCCGTTTTATACAGGACAGTTATTGTTGACAATGATTGTCCGTCGACAATAATTTGCTTTTCAACAAACAGTCCATCCTGCAGCGGTCGGTATTATGTTAGATAACCCACAGCTAATAGCAAATCATAAACAACAATAATAATAATAATCACTAGTTATTTAAAGCCAACTTCAATTGCAATTACCGGAAAAAGTGCACATACGCACTCATTCCGATATCTGTCGACATCTCGGAAGGCAGAGCATTCCAAACCGACCTTCATCGCAGTGCAAGTGGTCGGTAAAGACAGTGGAAATTGCTTAGTGAGCACCTATATACAAGTATGTCAGATATTAGAAAAATCTTAGCACGATGACAAATTCAAAATTTTAACAAAGATCTCACCATGAAACCTTAGAACTCTGCTGATGTTCTTCATGGCTCCGTTTTTGATCAGTGAAGATTTCAAGAAAATTATCCGCTAATCTAGTAACGGTGAGATGCTGCATTGTAATGCGTTTCTTAACTTAATAAAAGGTGCATATCATAGGTCAAAACATACACGGCAGTTTCAAATTTTATGATATAGAAGAAACTTACTTGCAACTTGGATACTTGAATGGCCCGTCCTCACTGGTTGTTACGGCCCAAGCATAATCTCCACTTTGTCGGAGTTTCGCTGGCTTAGCCATTGTGGTTTTCTGGCGTCCCGAGGTCAACCAGGCCAAATCTGTCCCAAGACGTCACCACCACACGCAATCGCCGCCCATGTGGATCAGAGTGAAATTTGCAACCATGCGACTAATTTGATGCCAGGACGGTGGTGGATCATAGTACTGGTTTACTATTAGCTGGGCTTCCTGATAGAAACGTTGGACTCCTTCTCAGCTTGGGAGTCCCTGCCGGATGGATGAATCCCCTGCCGTACCTCGCAGTCCGACATCGAGGAACACCTGCCAGCCACGATGAGGCGGTAAACCGTCAGAAGGACATGGAAGAATAGTAAATTTTGGTAAACTGTCAAATTTGCGCATTAGTGCAAACTTTTCAATTTGTAACAGTCGATGCGAAACAGCAGAAGATCATAGAAACTTAAAAAACCCCTAAACTTAAGAAAAAGAGAGAATAACGTAACAGAATGCACTAAATACGCAACTTCCGTGCCTGTATTGACACCCTCCTTCTCCGCTGTGGATCCAGATAGAAGAAAACACAGTGCTCAATGAAATGGGCATGGTAGATGGATGACTTTCCATCTCCTGAATGCCTTTTAACATGAGTAAGAGGGAAAAAGCGAAAGAAACAAAGACAATACAACTTGCATCTTCCCACTGGATTTTCTTAGTGATGCGGGTCATCACAAGGTAACGGAATTCCTGCCAATGTAAAACGTAGAGATCGCTGGCTCACTGAGGAAGACCTGGCTCGACACGAAGGCGAAGCTGCAACGTCGAGACGAACAACAATCATGGACCATCGACTCGGATCACCGGCTCTGAGGAAGACGAAGACGTCGAAACGTTAGCCGAAAATGAATAAATATCATTATCAACTTCGTGGAAGCTCATCAAAGAAAGAATACATTCATCTTCATTTTTGCTACATAGAATCAAACTGTTAAGTACAGCCCAGCTAAAACATTCACATAGCTCCGCCTGGGGTGATTATAGAGAACTTCTCCCTTGGAAAGTTCTCTACGTAACTAAATAATAGTATTTGAAGTCCAAATATGGCCCTCTCCCACTCGCACATCAAACACCGCAATGTAACCTTTCTAATCTTCTCGATCAATTATGTTCAATGTTTCAGGCACTATAGCGATTCAGGTTTGACTTCAGTAGCATAGCGACGATGGCTTATCCGAAGGAGGCGTAACCATAGAACAGTTTACTACTTCCTTGCGAAACAACGAAGCTAATGACGTTTGATGTTTCAGGCAATTAGGTACAGTCTATTGCGGTCCAGGATCAACAATCCAGATTAGCCGCGGTTGCATAAGCTCGCGGCTCCCGCAGCCGATATAAGCCAGGTGCCTTCGACGGCGGAGACATGCCATCACTCACCTTACCCCCGATCGGTAGCGCGGATAATCCGCTCCGCACAACCACAGCACTTCCTTAGCACTTCAGAGCTCTAATTTGTGTTATTCCTCTACTATTACTTCTCTATCGTTACTATCATGTTATCAGTATTGTATTTATGTATTAAAGGTTTAATTACCCAAGTTCGAGGCTGGTAGATCAGCAACAACAACTAAAAGAACCGCGTGGCTAATATTCTACATCAATCTGAACCGCTACACTTCGCCGCTAACCATTTCGTTACATGGTGCATTGGTCGCTTGAAAGGACCTAACAACAGCAAGTTTCGCAATTCAACTTTGCAGCTACCACTTCAGCTTGGTACCGCTTTCGTGAGTTCACAAATTTTTGTTCCACGAAATTCTCTTTTCCGCTTTATTTAACCATGGCCAACTCTTTGCGAGTTCTAAAACGGCGTATCACGCATTACACTAGAAAGCTTGAGACCACATTAACGCGTCTCAAAGATGAGCAATTGGAAATGCTCAGCACATCATCCGCTAATGGAGAGATAACAGAAACCTTCATATGTGACAGCATTTACAAACTAAATGAAGGAGTTCTCACCATCGAAGGAGCTATCGCAAAGCTAAACGAAGCACTACTCCAGTACGAAACAAAGTCTTCAGAGCGCGATCTAACACTAGAGAGCGATGAAGGCACCGAAATACATTGCAGCAAAGCAGAGGAAATAACCGAGGCAGCAGAAGACTACTTAGTAAAACTCAGAAGTCGTATAAAAAGCTTTGAGTTTGCTAATACTTCACAAAGAAAGCTATCCACCCCAACAAAGGCACAAACAGACCTTCAAGCAGTCGAAGTTCCCCAAACTATAGCTACAGCAACACGTCTCGAACTACCCACACTCCCGATTCTGGCTTTCAGTGGTAATATTTGGGAATGGGTCAATTTCTGGGAGTTATTCAAAGCGAACATACATTCCCAGAACATATCGNNNGGGAAGCACTCGATGCGGTAAAGAAATTTCAACTCACTAAGGAGAACTATGCTAAAGCAGTTGAATTTCTTACTAAAAAATATGCAGACTCGGAAAAACTCATAATAACACTCATGGACAAACTTGACAACAGCCAGCTTCGTTCCACCACGGCGCACGATCAACGGAAACTATTCGAACATTTGCACTTAATACCAACACAGTTAAAAGTAAAAGGTGAAAATGTCGACAATCAATGTATGTTTAAGAAAGTATTGTCTAAATTCTCTAACAACATACAGCGCAAAGTCATCGAAAAGAAACTTGACGTCGTGACGAACAAAGATAAACCCTTCCACATGGACCAACTCCTCCAACTTATTGAGGAAGTTATATACAAGGAGGAGAAAGTTTGGCAGTACACGTCAAAGTACCAACCAATGTCAGGTACTATCAATAAACAAGACAATACAACCAGATCGTGGAACCTCGACACAAAGTACTGCTGCATGTACTGTAAGGCCGATCACAAATCGTTCAATTGCGACATGTACAAGACGCCATATGACCGCTCACAATACCTCCGAACAAACAAATTGTGCGCAATTTGCGCATCCCCATACCATGAGTCAACTAATTGCAAGAAGTCGTCTTGTTTCAAATGCCAGAGACGGCACCATACTTCATGNCAGAACATATCGGAATTATATAAATTCAATTACCTGCTTAATTCGCTACAAGGGGAAGCACTCGATGCGGTAAAGAAATTTCAACTCACTAAGGAGAACTATGCTAAAGCAGTTGAATTTCTTACTAAAAAATATGCAGACTCGGAAAAACTCATAATAACACTCATGGACAAACTTGACAACAGCCAGCTTCGTTCCACCACGGTGCACGATCAACGGAAACTATTCGAACATTTGCACTTAATACTAACACAGTTAAAAGTAAAAGGTGAAAATGTCGACAATCAATGTATGTTTAAGAAAGTATTGTCTAAATTCTCTAACAACATACAGCGCAAAGTCATCGAAAAGAAACTTGACGTCGTGACGAACAAAGATAAACCCTTCCACATGGACCAACTCCTCCAACTTATTGAGGAAGTTATATACAAGGAGGAAAAAGTATGGCAGTACACATCAAAGTACCAACCAATGTCAGGTAGTATCAATAAACAAGTCCATACAAGCAGATCGTGGATCCCCGACAAAAAGTACTGCTGCATGTACTGTAAAGCCGATCACAAATCGTTCAATTGCGACATGTACAAGACGCCATATGACCGCTCACAATACCTCCGAACAAACAAATTGTGCGCAATTTGCGCATCCCCATACCATGAGTCAACTAATTGCAAGAAGTCGTCTTGTTTCAAATGCCAGAGACGGCACCATACTTCATGTTGTCTTCAGTCGACCTCAAAAGAAAGCTTTCAGAATGCTTCTAAAAGCGAACCAAACAGAAACAAAGTCTTTAAAGACAGAAAATATAGCACTAAGGACACCAAGACCTACCAACCAACGTCCAAAATCAACTACGTCAATCAACAACAAGAAGAACCTGCACAGCACGAGACCTCCGTCCTAAAAATTCAGGCTCAAGGTCAGCATCAGCAAAGTCACCAAACCTCCATTTTACCAACTGGAGAAATTACGGTGGTGAACACAACTACAGGGACACTTCAAAAAGTCGCAGTTTTGCTGGATTCTGGAGCTGATCTTTCTTTCATAGAAGCATCACTCGCAGCAGAATTGAATCTTCCTATCCTCCAAGAAACTAAACTACGCTTAAGCACTTTCGGATCCGAAGAAGCACGAGAAAAGCCGTCCAACAAAGTTTCCCTGAAAGCATGGGACGCCGAAGGTCGTCCGCTCTCCATGCTCCTATACACCCACGATAACTTGGTTAAGCCATTTGTTATCCCTCCAATTTCTAAGGAAGATACAGATTTTATTCAACAACGTCATCTTCCAGTAAAACTAACTCACACCGAACTAAAAGCGAAACCCACTATACTATTAGGCTCTGACCAACTATGGTCCCTCGTGAAAGGCGACCAACCGCACATCATACTACCATCAGGTTTACATCTCTTACCGACTCGTCTAGGTCACCTCATAACAGGCAAGACCGACGAGCACTCTTATCTACTACCTAAAAAAGAAAATGAAACGAAAAATCACGAAAAATACACTACGGTATCAAGTCCAATCAATTTCGCATATCACCCACTTTGGCAATTGGAGGACGACGACGATAAAAACTGGGAGAGATATCTCACACTACAATCTGCTGGAACCGAAGAATTCTCCAATTCCGAAAAAGATATAGCGATGCAAACTGACCAACAAGTGTGGGAGAAATTCAATCAGACCATCGAAGAACGATCCAACGGGTACTATGTACGCCTCCCCTGGAAGGAGTCAACCACTACTAAACTACCCGACAATAAAGCCATAGCTCTCAGTAGACTAAATAGTGTTTGGAGATCTCTACAAAATAATCGCGAATTAATGGAAGAATACAATAATATATTTGCCGAACAACTTCGCTCGAACACTTTAGAAGAAGTCGACGAAGAAGCAGTTACGAAAGACTCTCGACTCCATTATATACCCCATCAAACAATTCTAACTCCCAATAAAAACACTAAAATTAGAGTGGTTTATGACGCGTCCGCTCACCACAAAGGATGTCCGTCACTT